>RQTK01001080.1:98184-164632 GCA_003991915.1 Elysia chlorotica
GGGAGGGTAATGCACGAGAAAAACCCAGAGAAATACATGTTCCATAACAGATATGCTGTACGGCCATATTATTGTCGGCATGTTTAGAAAGAGCGCAAACAATTAGGCATCTTGTGAGCATTTTAAAGCTGTTAAACAAATGGCTTTAAAGGATTGTGAACTATTTATAGATAACCATTTTCTTACCATTTACATATAATGCACTCTCCACCTGTTCATTTGAAGGGGAATTATGTTTGACCTCTATAACTATGCAATTGTAAAGGTAACTCCAAATCTCTAGCAACATTCTCAATAACTATATTTATTTATAAATTTTATAATTTTGCACTAAACATTTAAAAAAAAGCATCTAATTTTTCGCTCTCATTGTTTTTTTTTAAAACTCTATTGCGCACGTTACATAAACGCTTTGACATCATCATTGCTAGCAAGGTGGGTCTTGTAAACAATTCCCACTAAACTTTTTCTCTCTTTCTAAATCTACACCCAGACAACAAAGTCGAAAAAAGCTATTAAACTTAATGTTAACTCCCACAAAACCAGAGGAGAATACACAATGGGATTTTGGCACAATTTCGAATGCACCTCGATGTAACCTTAGATGATAGCTTTACTCACAATCCGAGAATGTGCAAAAGTGATGAGCAATGAAGAAGGCCATACACGATAATGACATCTAAATATGAGTGTATATGTTAATTGTCGTGTTTTAAAAAAAAAAGTTATTTACATCATTATTTAATATTTCGTAATGTTTATAATTCTTTATCCTGTGTTATTGGAGTTTCTCTTTTGTTTTCATAAAGATTTTAAGATGCGAATATAGATATGATATTCACAATATTATGATAACTCAGTTTAAAATTTAAATTTATCTAAATCAAATGAATTCAAATGCCCCTACCTTTAGATCATGTGAGCAATCAGTGTTCTTTGGTCTTAAATAATAATAATGAGCGTGTGAATGGAATAATATATACACCATCATGCTACAGTCGTAAGCTAAGAATGTTTAGTTCTTAGCATAGCTGCCATAATATTTAATCTGAGCTCAATTTTGTTAGCACTACTCTTTGAATGTTTGAACATCAGCAACGGAGCACCGTTGAAGACAGGACCTAAGTAAAGACGGTTGACAATCTCTCCGCACTGCCACACAGAGACAGGGTGGAGATGCTACGACTTCTGTTTCAGTCGGTAAAACTGCCCGCCTGATTTTAACCCCATTCGTGTCGTACATGTACAGCGTACGTCATGTTTCTCTCTATAAAAATACCGACAAGATGCCGTACCACGTACGTCAGGGTTTAGAGCTGCGTTTACTGTATAATATTATGACGAAATGTGTAATATTTCGATACCATTGGTACTAACGCTAAGACCAATTAGAAATTTGTTTTTATCGATATTTTTTCATAAAAGTAAACTCTTTTGTTTTAGAAAGCTAAATGATATTGTACTTGGTGCAAGCTATAACCCCCTTAGAAAAAAAAAAGAAAGTCACCAACCACTACCCCAAAAACCAAAAATGAATTCAAAACCAAACCAAAATAAACAAAATAAACAACAGAATAAAAAAAAAACAACAACCCCCAAAATAAATTTAAAACACCATGAATATCATGGAAGAATGAGAGATCAAAGATGAGCTAGTTGAGGCTAGAAAATATATATCTTTGGCAAAAACTGTAAAAAAAATAAAAATAAAGTCAAATGGAATTTATGGGACATCTTAACGACGCAAAAGTATAAAACATTCAGCCTTAACTGGAAAATAGATGGTAAAAGAAATATAGGTAGGCAAATAAAAAAACCCATTTACATTGTCTAAACAGATTGGCAACCAATAAGGACAGGAGCAAATTAAGAATTTTTTAAGTTATCTGTGCACCGCATTATAACCTTGTCGGCAAAATTCTTCATTTTATTATTATAATTTTTTTTAAATAATTCCCCGCATGGTAGAAACAGAAACAATGTGAAGCATTCTTATCACTGTAAAATGATAAACTAATAATGCATTTAGACAGAGATGCCAACCAAATAAAAAAAAACAAGGAAATAAAAAACGACCGAAACCGATACCAACAAAAGTTTTTGCACGGATTTTCTAATAGTTGTTTTTTAGGCCTAAACCTTTACATCTGGCAAACCGGGTAAGTTCTCGGCTTTTAAAATAAATCTTAAAAAAATGAGGTCGTACAACATAGGTAGCGTTCACTGACCTTAACAAAAATGCGAATTTTGTTGGTGATGAGTATTTAGAAAAGACAAGGGAATGCGGCATGTGTTTTCTGTATTTCCCACAAGATACTGGAGATAGCCTATGTAAGGTGTATTCAACTTTATCATTGATTGCATGTCTCTCTCAAGTGTCAAGATTTGTTATCTATGTCTTTCTATCTATGCTTTTTATGTATCTGTCTCACCTTATTCTCATTCCATTCTCATCTCAATTCCATCTCTGGAAATCCCCTCCATTTAATTTCTTTTTCAACTTCTTTTTACGTAGCTCCCTAGATCTCTCTCTCTCTCTCTCTCTCTCTCCCTCTATTTCTCTCTCTCTATCTCTCTCTCTCTCTCTCTCTCTCTCCCTCTATTTCTCTCTCTCTATCTCTCTCTCTCTCTCTCTCTCTCTCCCTCTATTTCTCTCTCTCTATCTCTCTCTCTCTCTCTCTCTCTCTCCCTCTATTTCTCTCTCTCTATCTCTCTCTCTCTCTCTCTCTCTCTCCCTCTATTTCTCTCTCTCTATCTCTCTCTCTCTCTCTCTCTCTCTCCCTCTATTTCTCTCTCTCTATCTCTCTCTCTCTCTCTCTCTCTCTCCCTCTATTTCTCTCTCTCTATCTCTCTCTCTCTCTCTCTCTCTCTCCCTCTATTTCTCTCTCTCTATCTCTCTCTCTCTCTCTCTCTCTCTCCCTCTATTTCTCTCTCTCTATCTCTCTCTCTCTCTCTCTCTCTCTCTCTCTCTCTCTCTTTCTCTTTAAGTGTAACGCCTGCTAGATCTCAATAAAGATCTAACGACATTAAAAACAGAAATTAACGTGGTGAATTAAAGACCGGTGTTTCCTTCTGTAGCAGCTTGAGCTGGCTATATTACGACAAAAAGCATACCTATACGTGATGTCTTACACTTTTCTCCTCTTGATAGATGTAAATACTACGGCTAGTAAGTACTTGCTAGTAAGCCTGCGGTAGCTTATACCTCGTTGCAAGCCTTTTTTCTCTCATATTCTTACGACTCGTCGTAAGCCTTCTAATTCTCATACTTACGCCACGTCGTAAACCTTCTTATTCTCATATTCGTAGGCCACGTCGTAAGCCTTCTTATTCTCACATTCTTACGACTCGTCGTAATCCTTCCTATTCTCATATTCTTACGACTCGTCGTAAGCCTTCTTATTCTCATATTCTTACGCCACGTCGTAATCCTTCTTATTCTCATATTCTTACGCCTCGTCGTAATCCTTCTTATTCTTACTATTCCTACGACTCTTCGCAAGCCTTCTTATTCTTACTATTCCCACGACTCGTCGCAAGCCTTCTTATTCTAATAATCCTACGACTCGTCACAAGCCTTCTTTCTCTCATATTTTTACGACTTGTCATCACCCTCTTATTCTCACTATTCTTACGACGAGATGTAAGCTACAGCGGCGTTGTACGTTCCGTCCTTAAGTACACATAAGAGAGAGAGAGAGAGAGCGAGAGAGAGAGAGATAGAGAGAGAGAGAGATAAAGGTGAATTGAATCTTAAAAACAAACACAAGAACAAAAAGTCCTTTCAAACAATTTAAAACAGAACAAAGTTTTCCTCAAATTCGTTTTGATTTAGTATGAAAGTAAATTTCAAATACAGGCAAGCGTTCAAAGTCCATAACAGTAAAATTTCACATACACTTCGATAAGTTTAACTGTCATATTGCAAATCTTTTGTGGAGCTTTAAAGTTAAAACATCAATTTAAAAAAATACTTGAATTATGAGGAGATTGTACAATAAACTCTTTTTTTTTCCTTTCAGAACTTAATCAAACATAAACCACATTAAAAAATTTAAATTAAAAGAAAAAAAGAAAACGTGATAAACAACAGACAGGTACTGCATTACATGTCTCTCACAATATTGTGGACTGACCCCAAGACTGACGTCTGACAATTGTATGTGCTACCACACGAGACAGAGCGGGGATACCACGACTCCAGTCCCAGCCAGTCACAGTAAACTGACACCGATCCAACCAGTAGGGCTCGAACCACTGACCTTTTGCAACGGAGGCCAATTTTCTACCCTAGGGCCACCGCGCATCCCGAAAGTAAACAAACAGTTCTCTTAAACCATGTATAACTTAGTTAACTTTGCATGTAGTTCACATAAAACTAAGTCTTTTAGGTACCATGTGCAGGGCAAAAAGTCTGTCTCAACTATGTACAGCATGGTTAATGCTGTATCAGATATTTTAGATAAATAAACAGTTCTTAAACTAATCAAATGCATGGCACTATACAAGCACCTTTAGAAAACAATAAATACATTGTAATTTGCACTGAACAGCTAGTCCACCAACTGGATTTTTTAAAAGAGCTAGATCTATAGGTCTCGTCTCGTCATATGTCGTGAAACCCACAATAGACTGTGTGATTTGGTAAAGCGGGGATGCGAATAACGGAACTGTGTTATTCTCATTGCGTTCTGGTTGATTTGTATGAAATAAGTATAATTGTTCTTTAAGAGGTTCTATAGATTAACTGCCTTCAACGCATTGCCAATATAATGTGCCTTTCAACATTTTTTTTTATTACGAATGCAAGAATTCACGTCTTTCTATAGTTTCGCTCTTTAGTCCCAGATTTTAACCATCATTCTCATTTTCAATTTTCGTTTGAAATTCTTTCCTTAATTACTCTTGTATGGTAAAGCATTACTCGCCAGTCATGAAGGAAAGAAACAAGATATAGACTGAAATAATTGCAAAATATGCCAAGTAAAAGATATAAATGCAATACTTATTTCACTCTCTTTGTTCAAAGATGACGATCAAAACTGGGTTTTTTTTTGGTCGTCTCTCTTTTTTGAACTAACTGTACTGTCGATTAGAAAAGGCGGTACTGGGCTGTAAACTCAAGTGGACCCACATGGCTCGCCAAATCCACTTACTTTTTCAAATTGTTGCCTCAAGAGGAACATTAAAATGAAATCAGTACCGACGCACGGTTAAGATAAGATTCTTAAACAACCCTTGCCGTCATTTCTTCCAAGCTTCTTAATATCACAATTGTTTCAAGTATTTTTTTCAACTCTTTTTTTTGTGACATTCTATGTGGTACCTAAGTTTTGAAATTTAATTTTTTAAGTTTCAAATCGACACATTATTTTGAATCTAATCTCCAAATAATTATCCTAAAGCTGAGTTTATCCACACTATGAAAGAAGTTGGAGAAGGTGCTGATCACACAAGAGCAACAACATGCTAGTATTTTATTATTTCACGAACCAGTCCTAACTATTTTCAGTTTTGGAAAGCAAAAACTATTATTAAATGATTAAAGTTTATAAATGCATCTTGTAAGTTCCTTTCATCGTATGAGTTAACTGTATGCAATGCACAAGGCACGTCCGTGTCTCTGATGAAAATTTCTCCATTCTGATTGAACGAATCCACGCCTTCCTTTTTGCTTTGTTCTTTTAGGACGAGCATAATGTGTACCGCTTTCGGAATTACATTTAGAACTTAGGATAAGCGTTGATAATTTTCATATTACCTTTTGTTTCAATTATTGTTCTTGATCACTGTTACTGGGCAGTGAAGCTTTGATCGCCGGTAATGAAGGAAAGAATGACGAGGTAGACAAAATCAGAACATTGTTCTTTCAAATCAAATAAATAGAACTGTTGTTTCCATCACCGATAAGTGATAAAAAAAAATAATTAAAAGAACAACCAAACAAACAACGCATTGTAGGTACGGATATTGTGACTGCAGTAGATGTAAGCTGTGGTTCTGTAAGATGCCTTTTGGTAATATAAAATGCCTGCGTAATAAAGCAGCAGCAGCATCATAGCAACATTTTAAATATTTCATACAGCACAGTATGTATATTTTGGGGGGTAAAAGGGAAATTGACATATTTTATGCAGAATATTTATGAGTTAACTGTTTGCAACATATTACGCTCATCTGAGCAGTTTTTAAGGTTATTCATAATTTATAATAACGAAAATATACGATTATAAAAATAACCTCAATATATTAAATTGATGTAAATTATTTCCGATTTGTTTTTTTTTCGTAACGGTTTTTCTTTCTCCGGATGTAAAAACACTTCGATTTGAACATAAATTTTGACATTTTTGTTTTGAAATTATCGTTCTTTGTATCTATTGAGTTGAGGCAGAGAAACAAGAGAGAGATGAAAGTAATCAAAACATAAAGGAATACACACTCAGAAATCACGTGGTATTTGGATAATGTTGGAAAACTTCACAACCATAATACATTTCAGACCGGACTCACTGGAGTAATATTGGTAACTACAAATCGTCGGTGCTGGTAACAAAACTTATGTCAATTTACAGAAAAAAAAAGATTAAACTTTGTTTTAATTTCCGTAAAAAGCAAGTATTTTTATGCGTATACCAATTCGACAACACTGAAATTAAAACGTGTTTTCTTCATCTTTTCTGTTGGGAAGGAAATAAAGTCGAGATAGAGGGGCAGCGTTTTTGAGAGAATCCTGAAGAGTTTATCAAACTTTTACACAAAGATGTTAAAATCTGCAAGTAAAACATATCAACGGATCGTTAGTACAGCCGAAATCTATCAAGGAAATATTTCATTTTAAATGTTTAAAAATAAATTAGGCAACAGTTCCTTGTTAAATTGACAGACATTTCAAATCTATACACACTTAAAATAGACAGAGAAGAGATAGCTTATGGTTCTCGAAGAAAAAAAACAAAACAAGTAAGACTATAGTTATGCGGTCGTTCCGTCAATAAAGACACAAAATACGACACAGGCCACATCTTACATTGCTGGACAAGGAATAACTCAGTTTCCATAATATGAAGATGAATTCTTACCTTTTTGCTTGAACAACCATCCATTCGAATATGTAAAATAAACACCAATAAAAATGTGAGAAAAAAAGATTGTCGTTACTAAAAAAGTAGTTATATTAGTGAAGCGGTCTCTTTGCCTAAAAAATCACAATAATATTTGTAATGTTATGTTTATGTGATACAAAAAACCTGGCTGTTTCAAAGGAAAAGTGTTATAATTCTAGTGGTTTAGATGAATTGAGGATTCTGGTATAAAAATAGTTTTCGAGAACAAAAATAACATAACCTACGGATATGAAGACATTTAAAAACAAACATTGAATAGATAAATTCGTATGCTTACAAAGTTGATCTTTGTAGTTCTTATCGCGATATGTTAGTGCATCATCATTTTAAGAGTTTGATTGAAGATCAATTTGAGAAAATTTTAGTCGAGATTATATAAAAAGCTCGAACTTTAAACCTCTTAGCTTACTTCTAACATATAATGATATAATTGAGAGGTAACGGACGCAAGGAGGAGTACTTAAGCATTGGGACGGAGATTGGGAATGGGTGTGAGTAAAGAAAAGGATGGGAGGGGTGGGTGGGGGTGTAGTGCTATAGCTCTAAGACGCGGCTGATCCCCTCCTGTTCCTCCGTCACCACCTTGTTGATATAGGTTTTGCGATATACAAGATCTTGAAGGATGACATAGTCGGGCCACTAAGGTATGGGGTGTTCTCAACGCTCATTGGCTCCATTAGTGTAGAATAGAGCTATGGTTGGACGCCTGTGAAGATTCCTTAACAGATCGTCTTCGTTTTCTCTATGGGCCCGGTGATCACAAGGCCTGTGGTAATTCCTGCCAAGCCCTCCCCGCCTTCTACTCAATCTACTACCGCGCTACCGAGAACTTCTGGCGCGCAGCAAAACACGAAACCCGCAATAAGTGCGCGCTTGAGGGAAAAAGTGTGGAGGGGATTTGGAGGGGGGGGGTTGGGGGTGCAACGGTAGGGGCGCCCGACTTCTAAGCAGCGCGTTGCTGGTTCGATTCCTGGTCTGATCATCGTGGTTTTTTTCTACTGCTTGGGTCCGTGTCTGTATTATGTGATAGGCCAAGTCACGGGTAACCCTCTCTAGGCACCTATCGTCGTGATCGGGCTGTAGAAAAGCTTTCGGAATGCGAGCGTGTTTGCGTTTGCAACAAGCTTAATTTTATATTTTTTAGAGTTGAAACAAGTACATGCACTGAGAGTTGCTCAAGACATTGCATTGTGAACTCATTACTTGTTTTTTTTCTTCAATCAAGTTGAAAGAATTCACTTGGCATTACCCTTTTGAATCAATAACAATTTGACATCCAAGCAGCATTCTATTCATTTTTTTCACCAGCACGCAAAGAAACTCTAAAATAGCTTCATGACTTTCTTTGGATTAATAACAAACAGCAGGTCTAATTGCTAAAGCTACACTATTTGAACTGTCCCTTTTAACTCTTTGCAGCTACAACTATATGCCTTGGAACCCTTGAAACGATTTATACCCTTTAACTCAGATGAGTGTTAAATAATAATAAAAAATGAACAAACCAAAATTTTTATGATAATTTCATATGCAAAGCATATAAAAGCATATGTTTTCGATCACCAAATGATAGTTAAAGAGGAAGGTAAAGAGACAAAGATATGGTTTATAAAAAATGAGCTCCTTGCATTAAAAGAAAAACGGAAATCAGACTGGTCTGATGGTTTGAAAGGCTGGATTTTTAAGTATTGTTTTGTGCAGCTCAGCTCAATTTACACATTTTTGTTTAACTGGTCTATACGTGAACACCTCTTGCCATCGATTTGGAAAACATCTGAAATCATTCAGGTGCCTAAAAAATCTAACATAAAACGAATTAAATGATCTTAAGCCGCTTACCTTAACCTCTGTGTTCACAAAATGTTTAGAAAAGATAATTGTCAAGGAGCTTAAGAAGTGCTTATCTGCTTTTCAAGATTCCATGCAGTTTGTTTATAGAGAGAAAAGAAATGTTAAAGATGCCATTACTTGTATTTCTACACAACGATTACAAACACCTTGATGTTCCTAGATATTATTGTAGAATATTGTTTATAGATTTTTCGATAGATTTCAATACCATGCAACTGTCACCATTTAGCTTTAATATATAACCTCTGGTACCATTTTACAGGTGGGAAGGGGAGTAGAAATTAATACTTTCAACGGTATCCATTAATGTGTGTGGTGTGCAGCTCAATTAATGAATGATATAAATGAGGTATGGACACACAAATCTGCATGAAAATTAAATGGAAGTTTTTTTCTGTGGCAAACACGTGTAATATCACACTATGATTGAAAGAGTTAAAAACAGAATATCTTTGCCCCATGTTTGTGATCGATTTTAATGTGATAAAAACTATAAGAAAGTTATAATATATCTGTGTTGATATTTTTTTTCAGAAGTCTTAAAAGGCCACACAAGAGACTAAGGCAACTTGATCGGTGGCATCGGACAATCTAAAAAAGCAAAGACAGGGCGGCCATGTATATAATCATAAGCGCTCTAAAGGTGTCACAATTAAACAGAAAACTGCTTGGGTTGTTGACAGTTCGAAATGTCGCCATAGATGCTCTTTCAATGTTTATGACTCTCACGGGACTAAGTCTACCTTTTTATGTCAAATTCACTGAAAGAATTAGCAAGCAAAGGAAGCGTACAAAGTATGAAGCAAGATGGAGACAATACACAGTTTTGTATTATTTAGAAAATCATGTCACACAGCAGAAAATTCTATATAGTGCTGACGTTGGACGTTCAACCATCTAAAAACCAGCAAAAAATTGAAGCAAGATGATGAGGATGAAAAGAAGGGAGGTGATGAAAGTGTTGATTTATGATGATGATCATTATGGTCACAATGAAGCTTGTGTTTTGTAAGGATGATGATTATGAGGAGGACAATAGTGTTGATTTACGATGATGATTATGCGGAGAACAATGAGAAAAATGTTGATTTATGGTGATGTGTAAGTATTTTAAACAGAGTCCATGGAAAGATTCCAATGATGTACAAAACAATTGCTAAAAACACTTTTTTTTAAAGATCAAAGTATAAGTGGGCCAGAGCCAATAACTTGGGCCGAAATTCCGCCACACTGACGGTGTCAAACCATAGGTATTTCCGGAAGATCCAACCATTTTTAAATATACAACAGGCGCCTCGGATTCGATATATCAATTCTACTCATTTATAAAAAGCATTTTTCCTACAAATTTGTAAAGCTAAATTGTATTTTCCTCAAAACACCGTTTTTCTCACTTATTTACTATATCCTCCTTTATTTTCTTACCAAATGCTCCGTAACTTTTACCACTGATGTTTCTTACAAGTTTCAATAATCTGTGTAGCAGAATTTTCGAAAATTGATTAGTTTTGGAGGTATCCCCATCTTTTTTGTTTTGGCAAGGGGTATAATCGATAAACCAAGCACGTGGCAATTAGTTTTGTTTTGATGAAGATATCAAAATTTTGTAACAACATTTTAAGAGGTTTTTAGCAAACATCTCACAAAGTTTGGTTATACTTTGTCCAAACATTCGGAGGCTTACATTTTAAAATTTACCTCTAATTTCAAGATGGCGATCGTTACCGTAGCAACTGAAAGTTATTTGCTAACAAAATAAGTTTGTGCCTAATTTGAATATGGGCTTAGTTGTTGTTACAATGTACAATAGATCCTTATTGGCGCACCCTACGTAAGAAAACAAATTGTTAAAATGCCATATTGTTCTTATTTACACTTCCACAAGCAATACTAAATCTCTAACCAACCCGGATCGACAAGAAACAGATAGGAAGACACATGTGGTTTAAAAAACAACAACAATGGATCAAGTGCTTGAGTGCCCGTTACGAACGCAGTGCACTTTCCAAATGTTAGAGACTGAAAAGGGGTATAGATTTTTTTGTCTTCTTCCTTCATTCAAGTGCTGGAAAAAGAGCGTTGGTGGGACGGTTAGTCATTTGTCAATAGCGACATGCACTCCTTAACAACGCACCTTTGAAGAGTTAAAAACACAAAAACTTAGTGCATTCCAATACTCACTTCTTAAAGCAGGCGTCCATAGTGAACTTACACAATAGAAAAAAGACAACCACCCCTCATGAAAAAAGGAATAAAAGAGCAAAACATTACGTAATTTTGGAGTTTGAAATGACACCTGAAATAACAGAACAAACAGTGCAACTTGGCACGTAATCGCAACAAAAACGGTACAAACTTTCAAACGAACTTGTAAAATTTTACGTGTTTTCTGCTGGAGAGGATTGCCTTAACTATAACAACGAGATTTAAAGAGCACGATACAATATTTAAAATGAAGAAGACATTCACTCTCTCTTCCAGCTTCGTCCACGGGGTCTCAATACGCCTTTAAAACATAACGCACTGTTTTAAACTGGTGCCAGAAGAGTCATTAGTATTGTACCTTGTGAACTCATTTAGAGCAGGATGTGAGAGAATAACCAGGTGTGTGCCTCGTGACCCCCCACTTAAGCAGCACAATCCCATACATGATCGAATAAGTAATCTACATCTCGTAGAAAGGCAATTAACATTCTTTGGGCATATAAACCAAGCCGGCTAAATAAAAAAACAACAACAATAGCGTTATGTGGCAAAACAGATGAAACAAAAACTGACGGAAACAATGCACACCATAATACAATAATACGTATATTCTGAACAGTGTTACAACGACCAAAGAAACACATACCAATATTTCGTTTTGTGCGACTAAGAACAACTGAAAACAGAAAGAAATAGAGGGCCATGAGCGGCGCTGCATATAATTGATCGAACACACAAAGGAATAGAAGACCGGTGAATATCAGAGAATAATGCGAACTTCAGATTTTGCCTTTCTCAATATGTAAAATGTCAAACTAAATTTTAAATTGTAAACAATCTTACCCTGTTCAAACTGAAAGTTGTTGCAAATTTTGCAATAACAGTTTTTGCTTTTTATCTTATGATCTGTTAGTACTAAATAACCCCGTCAGGAAAAAGTACCTTTTGGTCTATTAAGTAATACTTTTCAAAACAATTTAATGGTTACCAAGGCTTAAGGAGGAACGAGAAAACAAATATCAACATCAGCAGCAACCCTAAAAAAATCCCACAAAACAGAACAACAATAACACAATCCTAACAGAAAAAGACGATTAAAAGTATAAAAAATACAAAATTCAACAGTCTCTCTCTCCCTCTCTCTCTCTCTCTCTCTCTCTCTCTCTCTCTCTCTCTCTCTCTCTCTCTTTGTATCCCCTCTATCTATTTACTTATTCATCCTATTCTTTCTATTACTGCAATCTACTTATTTATCTATCTCTTTCTCTGTTTTTTTCCTTCTGTCTATCTATTTATCTCAATCTAAAACGCAGTTTGCTACTTATGTTAGAGCGGAAAGAGGAGGGGCGGCTTAGTCTGGTCTTAAAAGTCTGAAGCACCCTCGACATTCTCTCTGTCTCTGTCTCTCTGTGTCTCTCCCCCTCCCTCCGCAAGATAAGTACCAAAGTACCTCCATAATCTCCACATGGAAGTGCCGAGAGAGAGATAGAGATAGAGAGAGAAACAGAGAGAATCAGAGAGAAGCAAAGAAAGAGAGAGAGAGAGAGATAGAGAGAGAGAAGTTGAATAAGACAAACATACAGAAAAACAGACAGAGAGAAATATAAACAGAGAGACATATACGAACAGATAAAAGAAAAAAGCAAGGTCCTGATTTGTTTTCTCTAGGCGATGGGAAATCGGGAAAATATTTTGACGCTTACTGTAATCTTTTTGTTTGTCTTTTCTTTGTAGTATGATGAGACATAATAATATGGTCGTTTCTTAATCTCTCTCGCTCACTATTTTCAAAACAATTTCTAGAGTTTATTTCGTGTTTTTTACGTGCGTGAAATAAATTTTCTTTGCATGGACGACTTGTTCTCAGCACATTATATCTGCCTCTTCTCTCCTTAATCTGGGTTCACTCCTACTGATAAGATCGCCCTCTTCACTTCATTTTTCATTATCGTACTCGCATTTCTCCCTTACTCCCTCTCCCAATCTTTACTCTCTCTCTCTATCTCTCTCTCTCTCTCTCTCTCTCTCTCTCCCTCTGCCTCCCTCCTCCTCCCTCTCTGGCCCGTGACCATGATGCCTAATCTACTAAAGGCGACTGGAACATGGACGTGGTTTAAGCAGGCACACGTCTCGTGGGACATTAGCAAAGTCGGAGAGGCACAGAACATCAGTCTGCTGTGGTGCTTCTTCAAATTTGTGACAAGACTAAATTGCATTTGACTATTCGTAGCATCAAAAGCTTGGAGGTACCTTCTTTTACTGCAAAGGAATCCTTCACTTTCTGAAAAACACTTCGAAATTAAGTGTGTCTTGAAAAAAATAGTTAACGAGAAACAGAGAGAAGAGGGAAAGATTCGAAGAGAAAAGAGATATTATAGAGAGTGATAATAGAGATAGAGAGACAGGCTTCCAGATAAGAGAGAGAGAGAGAGTGAGAGGGAAAGATTCGAAGAGAAAGAGATATTATAGAGAGTGATAATAGAGATAGAGAGACAGGCTTCCAGATAGACAAAGTATGAAAGAATTTGAGAGGGACGAAGAGGGGACGATTAAAATGAAGACTAAAATGGAAGAAAGGATATATGAGGACGAATGCCAACTGATATAAAAGGGACAGGGAGTGCAGAAAGGAAATAAATACATATATAAAGAGGAAAAAATCCTTTACCTAAAAACGTCTTATTGTAGTATTTTAGAAACAGTCCAGGGAAAATAGCGAGAAACACAATTAGGCCCAGCCTACAACTAATTGCCTTCTAAGTGTTTTTTTTACATTTCCATGTTGTTGACATCTAAACCATAACATACTAAAAGTTTTTTGCCGTAAGTGTGGCGGAACATGGTTTTTTAGAGGCAAATCTTCATCAAGTTCAAGTTTTCAAAAAACGCATTAATTTCTAAATACATCACAAACCATCTAATACATCTGTAGATAACTCTATTATAAAGTTTTAAACTTATAGTAGACTAGGTTTAGATGACAGTCAAATTGTAAGCATCTTTTATTATATTTTTTATTTTTTATTAAAACCCATATTCTCTGTTTCTATTTTTCAAGGTATATAATTATATTTACAAAAGAGTTAACATAAAAAAAAGAATACTAGTAATTTAATCAACTATTTACATGTTTGTGTTTGTTCACCTCTAAGCTATACTAAAAGTTAACCGGGAGGTCAACGGTAATTAAGGGCATTTTATAAAAACATCTTAAAAACAAAATCGCAAACTATAAATTACAAGTGTAGCAATCGTATGATTTATTTATATAAAAATAGCAAACCATTAACTTTATTACATCTATGGACAAATCTATTACAAAACTTTAGGCGCCTAGCTAGCTAGGTTTAAGTGACATGGGGCTTTCAACTTTCGTTTATTACACAGAGATAGAGCAACATATTTCCGCATAACCCGTATTTCTGCGTTTCCATATTCGAGGTCTGAATCTTTGAAAATACATTCTTTTTACATTTTTGCTACACATAAAACTGTATATATCACGGCTATCACTTAAGATAAGAATATATTTTGAGATAGTGTTACTATTGTAATTATTATTATTATTATTATTATTATTATTATTATTATTATTATTATTATTATTATTATTATTATTATTATTATTATTATTATTATGTTAATTATTATCATCATCATCATCATCATAATCATCTAGAAATAGCGTGGTTGCTTTCTGAATTGCATGGAGCGCTGCGTGGAAATTGGATGCCAGTTTGCATGTATGAAAAGAATGTTTTTGAGATGATCCATCTGGATATTTTATTACAATTCCTGAGCCTCCATTTCTGGTTGCATTTTCAGCCGAACCATCAGTGTAGACATTGTACCAGGTTTCAGAGGGATTATTCTCCTGTATATACTCCAGAGGTTTGGACTTTATGGTAGAATTGCTTCCAGGTGAATTTCTGTGATAATTTTGCATATTTCAGGGTAGAAATTGTATTATCGAGTTGGATTTAGGAGCTAAATTTTGTCTGCTTTTTGGGCAGGCCGTTGGCATGACTGTAGGACATGGGCTTTGCTGTTTTCCTAAAACTAGATCTTTTGATGCGAAATGAATTGAGTTCTGAAATTTTAGTGTGCATTGGATGGCATTGCAAACGTTTATAGTTTTCAGCTTGTAAAACAACCTTTCCCTCCCTTCTCTTCTTTAGATTTTGCATAACAGCAAGACTTTACATTTACACAATTGGTGTAGAATTAATGCCTCCACATATCATTATGAGACCCGCATTTTGTATTTGTCGAGCTTTTCAAAAATTGTCATGATGATGCTGTGGCAAATGTTGAAGAGATGTGCTCTAGAATTGGTTGAAAACAGCCTGTATTGACTTGCTTTAGAGCTTGCATGTTGGTGCCCCAGTGAGTACCCGCAATTTTTTTAAAATAATTCTCATCTTTTGAGTTCCTCTGGATAGAGATCCTGTATATGCCACGACCAGTTTAGACGTTGATCAAAAGTGACACCAAGATAATGTTGTGTTGAGACTTGATAAATAGTGTGTCCATTTACTATAAGTTTAAGGGACAAGAGTAACATTAAAATTATCGTGCCATACTGGGCATATTGTCACAATTATCTCCTTGACACTATCAGTATTATTATTTTTGTGGGTGCAAGTGCTTTCTTTCTGCAATTAAGCAATTATTTGGAAGTTTCTAAAATGATCTCAAGAAGTTGACTATCCTTTCATATTGTAGACGCCAGATGCATTTTGAACTGTTTATAGTTAAGTGATGGCAAACTGATGAATATTAATAAGTAAGTTTGCTTCGTGTATATAAACACAAGCAATAGACGAAGACTGAGCGAGTAAGAGCAAACGAGAAAGAGTGAGAGAGAGAGAGAGAGAGAGAGAGAGAGAGAGAGAGTAGAGAGAGAGAGATAGGGAGAGGGGAGAGAGAGAAAGAAAAAGAGAGAGAGAGTGAGAGAGAAAAGAGAAATATGGAGAGCAATTTACGAGAGGGATGGGTGGAGAGAGAATGAAAACTTCACTCCAAAGCAACTTGGATTAGCTCACCAATACTTTTAAACGTGACTTCTTTTTTTTTACTCTCATTCTTCAGGTAAAAACAGCTAACGACACTGCATGTGCCAGCTATCGGCCAATCCAGCAAGTGCATCGAACTCTTAAACATTCCTATCACATTGCCTGCTTAAGCGATGCACGGTGTGTAAGAGCCACCGAGCGCTCCTCAAAAGAAAAGAAAAAGAAAACACACAACATAATGAATATATCATATTATATATTATATTAAGAAAGAAGCTGACTGGTTGGAAGTTACTAGTTTCCAGCCTAAACCTAACTATTATTACACCAATAAAGGAAGTTACTCTGAGAACATCGCGAATGCGTTTTTCCTTTTTTCCTCCACGCCCATCATTGATAAATACAATCATAATAGATTCCTCCAAGCCCATCATTGATAAATACAATCATCATAGCTTGTAGTTTCCCCACTTGGTGCGTAAATTGTTATATGCCTGGTATTATAGTTGATATAATTTTTTTCCATAATGAAATGGGCCATGTAAGGCTTTAGCTAGGATAAAACTATCGCATTTCAAATCCTCCAATTGAGTTGATAACCAGTTCTCTGTTACTCATAAAGAGTTTAACATGTACTCGAAAGAGGCCATATCTTAAGTCAAGAAGTTGAGGACAAATAATTTTGCTAGCATGTAGTTTCTTCGCAGCTATTCAATATTAAATTTATGCCTTGACTGAATTTTAAAAATATATATTTTACTATCAAACACAATGAGTAATACGTTCAGGAAAGAAACAACGCATTTTCTTACAAGATGTGAATAATATTCACATAATAAAGACCTCCGTTCACACACCCTTTCCCTTTGTGCTCTTTTGATATTTCTTGATGCTCAACATATTGACATAAAATTAATGTGTATTCTGTTGAAAAATGTTCATATTCTCTTTAGGAGCTCTTAGCCATAATTACATGGGAAGAGAGTTTCTATGGCCAAAAATTGTCTAAATAAGTTGTTTTCATTAGCGTGAAATCTACTATCTTAAGAGGCTTCTGCCTATCTCTCCTAACTCTCTTTATCTTTCTTGTATCTTTCTATCTTTCTTGTGTCTTTCTGTATTTCTTGCCTCTCTATCTTTCTTGCCTATCTCTATATTTGTTGTCTATCTACCTCTCTTATTTAAATCTATTTCTTGTCTATCTACCTCTCTTATTTAATCTATTTCTTGTCTCTCTCTATTTCTCTCCTGGCTCTCTTCACCCCCCTCTTTCTCCATCATCTCTATTTGCCTATTTGTCTCTTTTCGTCTGTATCCAATTCTCATTCTTTTTCCTGCATCTTCCTGTTTTTCTTTATCACCTTCTCCCAATTCAATGAGTAGAGAAAAACTAAAGTAAAGTAATGCTTACAGCTCAGTCCAATGTTTTGTCATGTTTATGTACCAGCCTAACTATTCCAACGAGCCTTTCACTCTATATATTACAGCTACACTCAATAGTCAAGCAGATAAATTTTAAACATAAACTTTTAATTTACAAGCATAAAAAACATCTCACACCCTTACTTTGCTCTTCTTTTAACTCTTGCCGTTGCTTTTCCTCCCCTTTTTCTCTTATAATTTTTAAAACTGTTTCTCTGCTGGTAAACTAGAACAGCTAGTTTGCGCTCCTCTCTATTTTCCCTTGCCAGCATAGAACCTGGGTGCCTCAGTAAATTATCCAATAACTCTGGTCTGAAACTACAGGCCGTGTTTGAAGTGACAGGCCCAGGCAGGCCAGGCACTGGTCTATGTCGACCCTCTCCACTACAAGTGGCCACTGATACTTTTTAAACACTCCTGTTCTTTTTTTGTGTTTGTTTTTAAGCTCATTCAGTCTCCTCAGCCTCTCTATTTTAATCAAACTAATCTCAGTCTTTCTAGCTTTTCGCTGGCTTAAAATATGATTCATAATCGCATAAAGGTTAAAATATATAATTTTTCTTTTTTTTTATTTGTTAAGCCAACCAATGTACGTCGTTTCTTGAGTCTACTCCAGTATAGCTTTACTCCTACTCTGCCACTCTTTCACCGCTTTCTTTTACTTTGTTCACAAAGTCTCTCTAGTTTTTTTTTTCCTTATAATGAAAACACTCGTAACTCTTTCTAACTTTACACTAGCTTTGAAGTATGAAGCAACGATGTATTAAGGTTATATTATTTACAGCAGAGTTACAGATTGCTATGTAAAGGGTTATTTGAGCCGTCTCCACTATAAATAGGTGCTCTCATAAATTATTAACTCTTCTTTTATGTTCTAAAAATAATTATATTGAAAGTAGATTGTAAAATTATTTCCTAATCTTGTGCAAACTAAAATAATCCTTTGTGGACCGTCCATTGTGCCCTTCGATTTGAAATGTGTTAATGTTTTAAAATTGAGATTAGAAAGTTATTATAACAAAATCTGTAATAAGAGTGAGAAATACTAACGATCAAGCTATTAATGTCATGTCTAAAGGAAAGAGTAGAAGATGCAGAGTCTTCGTGTAGACACATGACACAAAAAACAACAACAAACAATCACATCAAAATCACACTGAACAAGAATCAATGTTATAAATTAAATCAACGGTTTTTGACACCCCTTTAACATTTGTATCAAGTTAATGAATACAAAGTTCTCGCTCGTGTGATTATATTTTTTAGTCTATATGCAATAGAAATACTCAATCCATCATGCAAAAAGTGAAACAAGGTAATTGCTTTTGTGCAATACTATCGATAAAAACCACTCTATTATTTAGCAATTGCCTTGCAGTTCTTCTTTATAACGGGATTCTTCTTTGCTTCTTTCAGTATCCTCCACACGAAATGATCAACGGTGTTTTTTCATAAGATGTTCCACTTGAAATTACCCTTACAAATTTAAGTATTCTTAAAACATATAACTAATCTAAAAATCTAGGTCAACTTTCTATTTCCATTTCGGCGTTACGCTATAACATAATACTTTTCATTTTGAGAAATTGTAGATAATTATTTTATCTACTCATTTTCAGACAAATTTGTAAAACCTTTACTGCTAAGCTGAAACCAAGATAATTTAAAAGTTTTCTGCTCAAATAAGTTTTCTGTCTTCCTAAGACATCACGGGTCAGCTGACAGCTCGCTTCAAATTTTAATAATTATGCTGTCATTCTCACGTACTCGTTACAATTATTAAGAAAAGTGGTCGCGCTTTCTCCTTCTCAAAAAAAGTTAACAAAAAATTCCAAGCACTTTTCCCATCTTAGTGTTTTGAAGAGCCTCTTAGAGTGTGATGTTAGTATTTCGCAATATTGCCTCCCGCAGTCCTCGTCCAGACACGTTCTGCCTTTCATATTTCACAGTCGACAACCTAAAAGTTTCATAAGAGGAATGATATTAAAATCTTCCTCTTCCCCTCAATCTCTTGGTTCTTCGCTCACAAAATATCTCACTTTCTCTCTCCCTCCATCTATATCTCTATATCTATCTTTCTCTCTCTGCATCTTATCTCTCTATCCGTCTTCTCCCACTTTCTCTATCTCTTCATATATATTTTCTATCTCTCTCTTACTTTCTCTCACTCCATCTATATTTTTCTCTATACATAATTATATCTCCAAGTCTTTGCTGTAGACTCCTATGCTAACAATGCTTCCTTTCTCATATCCTTATGTAAATATTGTTTACTGTTCTGGTAGTTTTCATGTAGGTGTTCCAGGTTTAGTGTTTTAAATTTGTCTTGTCCATCCGTTTTTTTTTATTCAGTGTTCCGTTTGGCTGGGAGTCTACTTGGATGTTCCTGAGCGTCCCTAGTTCTATGGCGAATTTTCTAGTATTAATGTCTTCGGGGCCTAGATCTAAATGATCTATCTCATCATATACTAGCCATGCTGTGCTTTGGTTGATTGATTTTTCTTCTTTGAGTGTCAGTGATTTTATTTACAAGATCAGTGAACGTTGTATTTGTTGGGTTTGAGGGATTAATCTTGCTCTCGCAGCTGCTTCTTTCCTTGTAATGCGAAGTGGTTCTATAATGGTTGGTTCTTAGAGGGCCTCTAGATTGGTGAGCCTGTTTGTGTTGGTTATTGCTCAAAGGGCAGCTGCTTGGATATTGTCGAGTTTTTAAGGGTTGTTTAATAGGTTTGGCCATATATTTTTTGCCCATATGAAAGGGGCCCTTCTGCAAGACTTTGTAGACTTTTTAGTTGCGTAGGGTGTGTGTAGGTTTTATTCGGCTGAGTGATTATAGTAGTCCAATGTGTTTTAGGGCTTTTTGGCTTAGTAGTTCTATGTGTTCTGAGTAATTGCTATTTTTGTCGAATGGTAATTCCTAGGAGTAGGAATTTGGCGGATTTTTCGGTGGAGATATCGGTGGAATCTATTGTTACGTGGAGTTCTTCATTACCCCCAAAAATCACCGCTTTGGTTTTGTGCGTGTTGGCTTTAAGTCCTAGTTTCCTAACTTATTTATGAGATTGGTAGCCTGGTCTCCTAATTGTTTGATTAATTAATTTGTTGAATTTTACTTTTGCTCTGGGTCCGCTGCTTTTCTTAAGTTTTCGGCATGTTTTCCAAAAGGCACAGTCGTCTGCAAATTGACTGAGCTTGGTATTGGGGTCAGTAATGGCCTGATTAATGTAATTAAATGCTATATTGAAGAGTGTGGGGGATATTACAGCTCCTTGTGGGGTACTCTTTATTTGTACTCTGGTGGATGAGAGTTTATTCCCTACTTTTACTTGAAATGTCCTGTCTTGCCCAAAATGTTGGATGTAGTTGTACATTCTTCCGCGTATTTTAATATGTTTAAGGTTTTTTTTTTTAGAAGGCCGTCTTTCCATTGTGTGTCATTATGCTTTTTCTAGGTCTAGAAATATGGCTGCTGCTGTCTTGTTTTTTGGGGGGGCTTTGGTTGTTTTAATGTAATTTTCTAGTAAGAGGGTCTGGTCTATTGTTTGTCTATTTTTCCTGAAACCTGCTTGGTTTTCGTTCAGGAGATTATGCTTCTCAAGTGAAAGTTTAGACTGTTATTTATTATTGTCTCGAGAGTTTTCCCTAGGTGGGATGTTAGAAATAGTAGTCTATATAATGTCGGGTCTCTTTTAACTTTCCCTGTTTGTATATAGGGATGATGATGGTATGTTTGAATTGTTTTGGGATTCAGCCACTGTACCAGATGACGTTAGATTCAGGATTTTTTGTTTGGTTTTGCGTGGGCAGTGGTTGAGAATCTTGTAAGTGAACGCATCTTCTCTCGGGGTAGTTTTGCTTTTGTTATCTAATGTGGTTTGGAGTTCATTAATAGTGATGGGTAGATTGTATTTTTCGTTATGTTTTGAGGCGTTTTAAATTATGGGTCTTGATTTGCTTGACTGGATATGAATTAAAAGTATTTGGCTAATGTTTCTGCCTTGTCCTCATCGACGACTGCTATTTCTTCGGTTATCTTATTTTCAAGTGGTGAGTTGTTTGTTAGTCTTTTCTAATTACCCTAATGTTTTTTATTTTTTATTCCAGGCTTGTTTTGCATTAAAGTTTATGTCTGTTTGGTAAAATATCTTTATGATTATGTTTTGTTTTCTCTATTTTTTTATTTTTTTATTTTTTGTATTCTAGGAGATTCTCTTTTGTTTTATTGTGTGTCAGTTTTTAAGAGCTCTCTGCCATTCTTTTGCAGCTTTTTTCGTTTTAACCTAAGCTTACCCGCCCCAAGCGTAGAAGGGAAGGTTTGTCTTATCTGTCTCCCTCTATCCTCTCCTCCACTTTGGAACCTTTAAAGTTAGGGAACCCCGCCTGTCGTCGTATAGGACCCCCAGGGGAACCTAGGAGACCTTAACTCGGAGAGAGGGAGAGATGGAACTTCCTCCCTCGCTCTATAGAGAAAATATGTGCCTGTGTGAGCTTGTGTCTCTCTCTATATTCTCTCTCTCTCTCTCTCTCTCTCTCTCTCTCTCTCTCTATCTCTCTCTCTGTACTTTTTTCTATGTGTGTCTGTATTTATCTAGACATGTCCCTCTATCTTTCTCTCTCAACCCCTCCCGTGAGATGTCTCTGTATCCGTCTGTTTGTTTCGCTATACCTAAATCTCCCTGTTTTCCTGAAAATAGAATAAAAACGGTTTTCAAGAGTCGCGACTTTTATAAATATTTTCTGGATTAAAGGCAATACTTGCACTAAGCTTAATGGCCCTTCCTTACATTCTTCAAGTTTAAGCCATAACAAAGGCGCAGTCGTTGGATTTTTGGACCAGGATTAATTTCGTAATCCAAAGTATAGAGACGCTAAGAAAAAAGGTAATCAACGTGAGAGCTGCAATACCTAAGATGGCTTTTGGACGCCAGAAAAGCAACGAACGGCCTAGATATAACCGAGTAGAACTAGAACACTAAAGGTTAGAGGAAGTGGTGAGGCATCACATAGTGAGAAAGTAAAAAAAAATCTAAAACAAAAACAAAAAACCCCCTAAACTCTTTTGATGGATTAATACCAATAGAGAGGCTACTTTGGTTGGCAGCCAAAGGGCTCTCTCAAAAATTTAATCCGGTTTTAATACATTAACGTTTTAGTGGTAATATTACAGTGCGTCGTAAAAACACAAAATGGCGATCGTCGGAAAATTACATGAAGCTGCAAAGATTTTCCGATGGTGGTTTTAAATATTTCGATAGCGGAGGATAATCTTTTTCATCACTATTTCTCTTTATTTAACTTTTTAAAATTTTTGTCTGATCTCTTAATGAACCGTAGGACTCGTCACTATCTGCAGAATTTATTTTATTTTCCTAAAATTGTCTATCGAATAGTATGAAAAGAAAATCACTATCGCAAGGTAAAGAGCAAGAACAAAATTAAAAAAAAAATTATTAAAAACATGAGGATAATTTTAAACGATCAAACAGAAAAAGAGGAACAGGATAAGGAAAGACCTTTGAATAAATTTAGGAAAGGGGCAGAGAGTACTGTAAAGAAACGAGAGATAAAAAAACCATAAGAGGAAAAATTTTGTTTTAGAAGGACTGGTGCCAGAACTTGAAAAAAAAACAACAAAATTAATGATTGATATAAACCATAACAATTTTCCGCCAAGAGATTAATTTTTGTCTAAAATCAATGAACTGAAGCTTTTAAATGTGTGAAAATAACTTCAAGGGCCAAACCAATGCCAAGGCGAGGGAAATTCACAGCTCATTTTTAGTTTGAATCGGTTCCAGTTCTTCTGTGCAGTACTTAGCTCCGCTCCTGACGTTCCCTCCATCCTCCTGGAGAATTCTCAGACACCCAGGACACTCATACTGACAGCAACCTATCACTGATACTCCCAGCTCCCGGTGATGGAGTCACGGAGCAATGTCTGAAAGTAAAGTTTGAAACTAGGTGCATAACAACATAACAAGGTTTGGTAATTAAATGTGTTTGATCTGTTCATTTTATTGCACTTAATGCCTTTGCCTTATACTTGCATTTTTCGGTTCAGTTCAGTTCCTTGACTGGGTAGTTGATGGGGAGACATGGTCGACACATTGTACGAATGCGAGCACTAGGCAGGTTTGTTCATCACACAATAACAAAACTAAAAAAAAAATTTAAAAAAAAAATAAAATATATATATATTGTTATTAATAAATAATTGTTGAATATAAAATTATTTTGAGGTTGCAAACATCATCTCTTAATGTTATTTCTTTTTTAAGGATTAGCACGCAGTCAGTGGTAAACTTCTCTCCAATCAAACATGTACGCGGAAAAATTGCCATAACCCAAACAAAAGGATACATTAGTTAGATTGCAGCGAGACTCATCTTCTTATTCTAGTTTTACATGAACTATCACAAAACAATTTATTTCAGTATCTCAGACAATGGCCGTGCGCGAGTATACAGCAATGTGTGTAACCGGCAACAGGGGGTTTCTGCTAAATTTTCTTTTTATAGTGTATAACGCCAGGAGCTGTTCTTTTTATTACACTACAATCAAACAAAAGTTTCCGAAAGGAATAATATTCTGTTCTTATATTGTCTTACCATAATAATATGTAGAAGGATTGTGGTTTTTCTTTTAAAAAAAAATAAAATAAAAAGATTAATGATTTCTTAGTAATAGTTTTATGATTGCGAAAGAAAGAGAGAGAGAGAGAGAGAGAGAGAGAGAGAGAGAGAGAAAGAGAGAGAGATAGATAGATAGAGAGAGAGAGGGCCATGATGCAAATAGTGGGGCAAGACACAGCTATATACCACTAGATTTAGATGAAGATCCTGGCTGAGACACACGTCCTCGTTTCCCTGCTCTGTTTGCAACACGTAAAGTTTTCAGACGTTGGTCTTGAGACTTGTTCGCGATATATCCTAGTTGCTAGTGACGAACGTTAGGAAGCAATAAATAAAACCAAACCAATCTCTCGACCAAGGTCGCTGTGTGATAAGATTGTTCAATATGATTTCCATAGAAATTTTCTTCACAGGTTTGGTTCCACTCATTTAGTGGTAAAGTAAGAAATCTAGCATACGCTATGCGTGTATGTTATAATCAAACAAATCAAATCAAATAATAACCCGTAAATGTGATAAGCACTAGGCCGTTCTCTAAGATTTGCATACAATTCTGCGTTGGTATACTAAATACTGAAATTGTGAAGTTACAGAAATTCTTATCAACAAAAACAGAGACATAATAGGGAAAAAAGAAGAAAAAAAGATAATACAGATTAAAAAATAGATCGCACCCTACAGAGAAAGTCAAAAATGTTGAGAGATCGATCGAAAATCGATTGATATATTCTAATGGTAAATGAGAACGAAATAAATCAATTATATTGATTATACTCTGGGCAGTGAAAGATTGTAATGAGGCTATTTATCTTCATTAGAATTAGCTTAGTCGACAAAAAACAAAGACTAGTACCACGTAGAGAGAGAGAGAGAGAGAGAGAGAGAGAGAGAGAGAGAGAGAGAGAGAGAGAAAGAGAGAGAGAGCAATTAATTAATGTTTAAATTGATCCCCTATGCAAAAGGAAAAAAATTAAATAAACAACAGAGATCATTTACGATGAATTTAAATCCTAACACTCTGAGAAAACATAGAAGTTCCCTCTGTTCTTTCCAGCATTAGAATGCCAAATATAAGAAGTAGAAGTGTGTATTGTTTTATTAATTCTTCCAATTAAAGTTTTGACTTTTCATGAGGCTAAACATTCAGTTTCTGAGCAGGTATGCTTCTCAATAATTATTGTATTCAATATTTCTATAACAATGATCATAACACCCTGAAAACATCAAACTGGATCTAACATGAGTTCCTGCAGCAACATTTCAGTTTTACCAACACATCCTTCTCTCAGTCTCTCTCTCTCTCTCTCTCTCTCTCTCTCTTTCTCTTTCTCTCTCTCTTTCTGTCTCCCTCTTTCTCTCTATCTCTGCTGCATTGCTTTCTCATCAACCATTTAGAAAAAATTAATCAATTTTCAATGGATCTTTTAACCTTTCTGATTTTTTGTATGAGAAGCGATCTGCCTTTTTGTGCGTGAGTATGTTTCTGTTGTATGTGCATAATACTTCTTTCCATTTTACCACAGTATGTCTTTGTTTGGTTGATAAGAATTTTTGTGGTTAAACTTAGATCACTCCATAGTGCATATTCGCATTTAGGTGTGCTTATTTCATTTAATTTGCTTGATATGCAGACATAGGCTATGCTAGAGTCTTTACTGAAATGAAATAGCCTCCCACAAAATAATATAAATCTGATCCTGTCAAGAATATTCATGAATAACCAAACAGACGATATCACCCACGTATAGACAAAAAAAGACATTTTTTCTATTCCATAACTATGAAAATTTTAGTTTTACTGCTATGTGATGGTCAGGCCTGCCTGACGTTCGCCGTTATACAACGCGTTGACCATAATGATTGTCTCCCCTACAACTATCCCGGCAAGGGACTGAACTGAGCTGAACTGGTGGTAAAACGTGTCATGAACAAGATCGTATACGGATCAAATAAATTACCAAGCTTTGCTATGTTGTTACGAGATCGAACTCTCGTTGTAGTCTCTCTCTCTCTCTCTCTCTCTCTCTCTCTCTCTCTCTCTCTCTCTCTGCTCTCTCTCTTTGCTCTCTCTCTCTATCTCTCTATTTCTCTCTCTCCCTCTTTCTCTTGCTGTCTCTCTACTTCTATCTATATCTCTCTATCTAGGTTTCTATCTCTTCGTATTTTGTATGAGAGTATCTATACGCACCATATAATTACCATTGTGTTTTCGTCCCAAATTTGCTATACGCATTTACTGTAATCAATAACAAAATTGCGATACACAATGTTTATGTCAGTACGTTGTTTAGACAAAAACATAAAATTATATAGTGCGTAATGCAAAATTTGAACAAAACACTATTATGTAGTGTTCATAGATTCAGCCGTTCTGTAACCCTAATCTGATTCCAGCGCGGGGACAAGGGAGCTAAATCTATGTGTGGATATTTCTACAGATTTTAACATCCCATCTAATCATAACGTTTTGGTCCCTTCACAATTAATTTTAGAAGAAAAGGAGGCCCCGGGCCAAAACAGGGACCATGGCCACCAGATTCAGACCAGGAACTCTGGTTAATTACCAGTTCACAAGCTCAGTGTGAGGCTTAACTTAAGACAGCCTGAGGAGCTCTCAGGCATCGTAGTCTAATTAAAGATAACGGCACTTCACTGCCAGTGATAAACGTAGAGGGGTACCAGGGATTCTGTAGTAGACTAAACAAACAAGAAAGGATATATTGGCGCATTTTTTTAGATTTCTGTCTTTGTGTTGAGAAAACCAATCTGTCTCCCAGTTTTGACGGCTCCAATGTCTCAAGAAGAGTCCAATACGGTGATGGGACCCCAGAGCTGGACATCCGGGACTTTACTGGTCACATTATATTGACACCGACCCACTAAGTATGGAAAAAAACTCGACCGTCAGAGAGGGGTCAAAACCGTGGAGGGCTGCCGCTCATCGTCGCTGTCGCATTATTTGATGTTTAATTTAAGTCTGCATTTTTGCGACAATAACGCATTCTGAATTTATTAGCAGTTCGACTCTCAATTTGTTGGTATTAAACAGATTCTGTTAGAATTCGAAAACGAAGTAAGAAGCCCTCAATCATTTCTCAACATGTTTTAACAGAATCTTTTTGATATATTTAAATTTGAGAGAGTAAAATGTTATTAAGGACAATATCCTTGTCTCTGATTCGTAGACACTAACTCAGAAAGAAAAGTTAGGGGAGGGAGAAAATGGGGACAGAGAGAAACTTAAGGATGAAGAGAAGTTTATGCAAAACGATCCTTTAGTTTTATAGTGCCCTATCTTATTTCTAAAATACTAAAAATTTAGAGTATCTTAGAAATGAGATAGAACAATACAAGTTTGGTGACGATATTTTATAACAGTAGTTGGATTGCCACTCTAAAAGAACGGTAGCTTTCAACCTTGAATGAGAGCGTGTTAAGTGTGTGAACAAGTGTGGGTTAGTGCTGAGAATGAAGTTTTGGCAACTGTTTTTTTCCATGATTCTTTTTGCACCTTAGCAACCTTAGGATTTCCACATGTAGGCAAATCCGTTAGAAATGATGTCCCCAATCTGATTTAATTCTTAATATCACAATTCAATTAACTGCATAATTCCCAAGTTTTTGTACATTTCATTATCTGGGATAAAATTTCCAAAAAATATTTCTGTGAATCTTTACAATTACAACTGTATTAAACTTAAAACCTTTCGAGGAAAAAAACACCATATCAAACTCTTCACAACCAATCAAATTGAGAGAACGCATTCTCCCCGAGGCACTAGTTGATCCACCTATGGAGTGTCGCTTTCCTCGTTGAACCTGAGACTCATCTGTCACAATAGAGAAACCTCACAAGTTGTGCGCACTGGTTTTTATTCGCGCGGTGTTCTAGAGATTTCCGAGAGCTGGACAGAAATTAAATTTACACAGAATCTCCAATAGTTTTCTGAGCCCAGAACAAAGTTGAGAGTCTTCAGGAAATGAGGGACAAATTGATTAAAACTCAAGAAGAAAAAAGGCGCTTAAAATTCAAAAACAGCTGAAGACTACCAAAGGAAATAATATTGAAAATAAACAAACACAACAGCAACAACAAAAAAAGAAAACAGGATCGTGAATTTATATTGTAAAATACAGTTTTTAAATAATCATGGATTGAAAAGATTTTTAAAATATGCCGTTACAATGTACAAGACAGTATTAAAAAAGTGTAGTATATGAAACGATGCGGGGATTGTTTAATTTATGGATAATATATTTGTGAACTGGTGAAATTATTATCGTCTTCTCCCCCATAACTACTCAAGGTACAAACTTGAAATTTAGATATATTGGCACCTTGGAATTTTCTGAATGCCTTAGGCTGGTTCGTTTATTTTTCACGATGACGCATAAAGCATTAATTAGATTTTAGGAATTGAAATTGATTCGTCGATCAAGCAGCCATTGCTGTTTTTTTTTTTATTTCAGTTAGCTAATAGTTAGTGAAAGCAGGCTAGGTTCAAATAAGTGCGGGGCTCTATTTCAATAGTTGAGATTTCTTGACGTTATTATTATTATTGTTTTCTTAAACCCATTTAATGTCAACACTACAACTTATAGGTCTATATAATTTTTTTCTTCTTTCCGTTCGAGGTGTTCACGTGCGGGCTCTGATCGGGTTATAATACTGGATTCGGGATCTATCGAATGGGGATCTTTCGGGGTTTAAAAACATTCGAGCGCAGTTTAAATTCTATATGGATCTACCTCGACTATCATCGAAAAGGGGATAAACATGGATCTTAAAGCTAAATCAAATAACTAGATCTAGACTTCTACTACTCATAGGTCTACACATAATTTTTTTATTCTTTCCATTCAACATGTTCACGTGCGGGGTTCTGCTCGGGTTATAATACTGAATTTAGATCTATCGAAATGGGATCTTTCGGGGTTTAAAAACATTCGAACCCAATTTAAATTCTTTATGGACCTACTTCGACTATCATCGAAAAAGGGGGTAAAAATGGATCTAAAAGAACTGTTATCTACAAAGAAATCCTGTAAATATCCTAGCGTGAGTTATCAAGTCTATTGATATGCCCTTTTAAGTGATGCATCCATTTGTATCACGTTTAATTTTTTAAAACTTTTTGGGCTTTAAACTTCTATCTCTACAACTATGTTTTACCATTTTAGTTGCACACAGTGTCCCAAAATCCAAGCTCTATATCTATTAGTAATAAGTATAACATTTAAAAAGCATTTTATATCTGTACTGTGTCCCAAAACCTAAGCGAAGCCGGGCATCCCAGCTAGTTTATTGATAATGCGCAAAATTGTAGTATTGGAATAACAATTGCTTTAAACTACTTTAAAGTTCCATCTTATTTCAAACTGCATCGAATGGTCTAGAGCATGGGTTAAGAACTTATAAAGTAAGATGCTTGAGTGTCAGCTTAAATCCAAAACATCTTTAAAAATCCTATTGACCTTGATAAATTAAAAATGATTAAATAGACAAACTTGTTATAAATAATCTATATCTGTGAATTGCTGGATGTAATTCTATCCATCTCTTTAGTATTTTATTCTAGATGTTTTCGAAGTAAGCAAGCGGGTTTGGAAAAAAATAATATAGAAAAAGAAAAAACACCCTGGAGTCTAAAACAGTACGTTTAACATGGTTACAGAGCCTTAGGCAGTTTCCTTTAGTGAAATGCACACAGATGGACACTTATTCACAAGTCGCAGATCACCGCGGTTTTAGTTGGGTTCCATTTCCATCGCCAAAAATCTCCAAAAAGTGGTTTGGGGAGTCGGCAGATTTCGTCCAATCCAATCTGGTATTCATTTTCTATAGAGCGACGGAGAGAGTTCTCTCCCTCTCTCCGGGTTTAACTTTTCCTCAGTTCCCCTGCAGGGTCCAATACGGCGATTACATAGTTATAAGGTCTTTGGGCGATTATAATCTGGTATTCAATTGGGCTGCTCAGTCTTTATTGGAGAGTCCTGAAAAATGGCTCAGTCAACGTCCAAACCAGTGATTGGTTGATTGGTCGGGTGGTTTCTCGACGCCCAAGGTCGGATCTCCAAACTGGCAACTTGACGTGCTTCTACAAGAGATAGAACGGGGACGCCATGATTTCTGGCTTATCTGGTCACAATGTACTGACAACGATGTAAGCTGTAGACAGAAACCTATCTCGATCTGAATTCGAACCAGGGACCTGACATTCTTTGAGTGATGCCACATAATAGACAGGACGGGGATACCAAGACTCCTGTCTCCGCCGGTCACATTATACCGACATTGGTCCAACCGGTAGGGGACGAAATGGGACAAATACATTTTGACCAATCGTGGGTTTCGAGCCATGTACCCCCTAAGTTAATATAATTTTTCTACCTCAGGTAACTATTCTGGACATTTTTAGGAACCCAAAAAAAAAAACCCTAAAAAGAAAAACCAACTAAAAAACAAAAACAACAACATTAACAACAACAACAAACACAAAAAGTAATAATATAAGACGCTAACGGTAGAAGTAAATTAGTGGTTGGCCAAATTGCATCCAGTTCATAGCTTACTATATTAACAGCCTCCTCATCGTGCAGACCATTTTAAAATGTGGAGGCGGTGATTACTTCTCTCTGTTGAAGCCGGCTAAAGTCCAGACTAGAAGCCAAAATTATTTTTTCTAAAGACCAAACGTCTTTTACCACTTTCATAGTCCCATGAAATACCATTTTAGTTGCGCACAATGTCCCAAAATCCAAGCTATATCTCTATTAGTAATAAGTATGTATAACCTTTAAAAAAACATTTTATATCCGTACTGTGCCCCAAAACCTGAGCGAAGCCGGGCATCCCAGCTAGTTTATTGATGATGCGCAAAATAGTATTGGAATAACAATTGCTTTAAACTACTTTAAAGTTCCACTTGTTATAAATAATCTATATCTGTGAATTGCTGGATGTAATTCTATCCATCTCTTTAGTATTTTATTCTAGATGTTTTCGAAGTAAGCAAGCGGGTTTGGAAAAAAATAATATATAAAAAGAAAAAAAACACACTGGAGCCTAAAATAGTATGTTTAACATGGTTACAGCGCTCTAGGTAGTTTCCTTTAGTCACCCTGAAATGCACACAGGCGGACATTCAATCACAAGTCGCAGATCAACGCGGTTTAGTTGGGTTCCATTTCCATCGCCAAAAATCTCCAAAAAGTGGTTTGGAGAGTCGGCAGATTTCGTCCAATCCAATCTGGTATTCATTCTCTATAGAGCGAGGGAGAGAGTTCTCTCCCTCTCTCCGGGTTTAACGTTCCTCAGTTCCCCTGGAGGGTCCAATACGGCGATTATAATCTGGTATTCAATTGGGCTGCTCAGTCTTTATTGGAGAGTCCTGAAAAATGGCTCAGTCAACGTCCGAACCAGTGATTGGTTGATTGGTCGGGTGGTTTCTCGACGCCCAAGGTCGGATCTCCAAACTGGCAACTTGACGTGCTTCTACAAGAGATAGAACGGGGACGCCATGATTTCTGGCTTATCTGGTCACAATGTACTGACAACGATGTAAGCTGTAGACAGAAACCTATCTCGATCTGAATTCGAACCAGGGACCTGACATTCTTTGAGTGATGCCACATAATAGACAGGACGGGGATACCAAGACTCCTGTCTCCGCCGGTCACATTATACCGACATCGGTCCAACCGGTAGGGGACGAAATGGGACAAATACATTTTGACCAATCGTGGGTTTCGAGCCATGTACCCCCTAAGTTAATATAATTTTTCTACCTCAGGTAACTATTCTGGACATTTTTAGGAACCCCCAAAAAAAAACCCTAAAAAGAAAAACCAACTAAAAAACAAAAACAACAACATTAAGGAACAACAAAAAAAAAACCCTAAAAAGAAAAACCAACTAAAAAACAAAAACAACAACATTAACAACAACAACAAACACAAAAAGTAATAATATAAGACGCTAACGGTAGAAGAATACTTCTTGAAAGCGGTTCCATTGCACAGTTGATCATAGCTTACTATATTAACAGCCTCCTCATCGTGCAGACCATTTTAAAATGTGGAGGCGGTGATTACTTCTCTCTGTTGAAGCCGGCTAAAGTCCAGACTAGAAGCCAAAATTATTTTTTCTAAAGACCAAACGTCTTTTACCACTTTCAAGTCCCATGAAATTTTTTTTTTATATTTTTAAAAGTTAATCATAATAATTCAACATTTTGAAAAATAAAAAAAACATTTTTCAGTAAGATTACATGAATCTAGTTTACTTAGAAAACTTTTACAAATATTTTGGAATTTAACTTGGGATGGTGCAAACAAGGCAAAGTTAAATATTTCCAAGATGGAAGCCTCCTTAGCTTTCGATTAGGATCAATTTTTTGAGGATTTATATCTTTTATTGACAGCAATGTTGTTTTTTTGCTGAACCTAAAAGGTGAGAATATCTTATTTAGAAAACTTTCTCCACTTAGATCTAGTGACTGCAAAGTATGATACACAATCCTTAAAAATAATTAGGCTACTAGATCTAGATCTAGATCTAGACCTCTAGATTCTAGATCTAAAATTCAGTCTAGATCTAGATCTATCTAAATCTAGTCTAGATCTACACTGTGGGAGTTAACGAGTGTTTACTTTGTGAACTCATAAGCCTACTGTAGTTTGTAGTCCAAGTCATAGATCTAGTAATACTGAAGTGTAGTGAATAGGGCATTGTAATATTGAGGAAGTCTTGGATCGTCCGCTTAAAGCCTTATGTAGTGATATAGCCTATTAATTTCTCTTTTCCTATAGGTAATTCTTTTTAGATTATAAATGATAATGACAAGATTACTGTCTATCGATCACCAAGGGATTTAGTAGAAGAAGAAAAATGAATGAAAGCAAATGGTATGCAAGAGGACAATGTGGATGGGACAGCAAATTTTATTTCTAAAGTGATTGAATTTTGGGAGATAATGAATGTAAAATCTATTTTTGAAGTCAAACATCTTTGAGACCCTCTGTGTGAAGCCATTTATTCTCAAGATGATGCTCGATTAAACAAGATAAAGGAGTTTTCTGTCTTTGCATTAGATTTACAAGGAGAACAAGGTAAAAGAGTGAAGAAATTAACCTGTGATACCTCTCTAGCAATCCAGCATCTATAGATGCAATGGCATCAATGATCTTGTTAAGTTTTTGTTGGAATCTTCCGACTATGTTTTACTTTTAAAGTTCACTACAGATCCCATTGAAAAGGCCTTCAGAAAAGTAAGACAGGGCAGTGGTGGAACATACTTTATGAATGTCCAACAAATACTAGAAAAAGTTAATATATTTCAAACAAAAGTATTTCCGCGATTACTTGTTGATATTGATGAGTTTTTTACAGACTCTGGTCATACTTGTCATAAATGTCAATTTTCAATGTGCAGAGGATGTTTGTGGGTTTCATTGAAAGATGAGATAAAGTACAGTTGTGAAGAACGCGAGGACACATATAGTTATTTTGAAAAGTTTGGAGTTTATTTCAAGTTTAGACATAGGTGGTTTGAAGAAAGCTAATGATTCAACCTGTCAGTGGACAAGTTTTTCCTCCATAGTCTTATAGTAGTAGTAATAGTAGTAGTAGTAATAGTTAGTAGTAGTAGTAGTAGTAGTAGTAGTAGTAGTAGTAGTAGTAGTAGTAGTATTAATATTAATAGTCATTCCAAACTGTCCCCATCCCTTTTCTTTTAAGATAATTATTTTATTATATATTACTATATAATTAATATGTTTGTAAATGTAAGCAGATCTTTTTAAAAAATCTTAAGTGAAATTAAATATATTCATTAAATTATGGAGGTTTATTTGTACCTCTCTCTTCCCCGATCATACTTTTTAGCTCTCTCTTTGACTTATTTACATCGTCCGTGTTAGTTTCCGGTAATTATGAATGACAGTTATGGCTGCTACGCTGTGGACCCAGAGCGCCCGATTCAACTCTTAAAAAGGCAAAAAGTAGATCTTTAGCCACTGTGAATCATAATCATTAGTTAAAATTGGTTTTAAATATTGAAAGTATGCACACAAAACTACAAAATAGCACCTTACTACTTAGATCTAATCTAGAATCCGTCAGTACACAAATGGAAGTCTTTCCAAAGAATTTTCTAACATTTACTTGAATCCGTAAGGATAGTCGATTTTGATATTTTTTTTTGCCTTAAGACATTTTAGTAATACTGAAGTGTAGTGAATAGGGCATTGTAACATTGAGGAAGTCTTGGGTCGTCCGCTTATGTAGTGATATAGCCTATTAATTTCTCTTTTCCTATAATTCTTTTTAGATTATAAATGATAATGACAAGAATATTGTCTATTGATTACCAAGGGATTTAGTAGAAGGAGAAAAATGAATGAAAGCAAATGGTATGCAAGAGGACAATGTGGATGGGGCAGCAAATTTTATTTCTAAAGTGATTGAATTTTGGAGATAATGAATGTAAAATCTATTTTTGAAGTCAAACATCTTTGAGACCCTCTGTGTGAAGCCATTTATTCTCAAGATGATGCTCGATTAAACAAGATAAAGGAGTTTTCTGTCTTTGCATTAGATTTACAAGGAGAACAAGGTAAAAGAGTGAAGAAATTAACCTGTGATACCTCTCTAGCAATCCAGCATCTATAGATGCAATGGCATCAATGATCTTGTTAAATTTTTGTTGGAATCTTCCGACTATGTTTTACTTTTAAAGTTCACTACAGATCCCATTGAAGGGGCCTTCAGAAAAGTAAGACAGGGCAGTGGTGGAACATACTTTATGAATGTCCAACAAATACTAGAAAAAGTTAATGTATTTCAAACAAAAGTATTGCCGCGATTACTTGTTGATATTGATGAGTTTTCTACAGACTCTGGTCATACTTGTCATAAATGTCAATTTTCAATGTGCAGAGGATGTTTGTGGGTTGGTAGAAAAGTTGCCAGGGTTGGAATATTCATTGAAAGATGAGATAAAGCACAGTTTAGTTTATATTGCTGGTTATGTGACACAGAAGGATGATGTTTGTGAAGAACGCGAGGACACATATAGTTATTTTGAAAAGTTTGGAGTTTATTTCAAGTTTAGACATAGGTGGTTTGAAGAAAGCTAATGATTCAACCTGTCAGTGGACAAGTCTTTTCCTCCATCGTCAACCATGTGTGCAGAAATTCTCTAAGTGATACACTGCTCAAGATCTCAGAAGCATTTGATTTTAAAATAAAGCATTACCATTGCTTCACATTGAGCAATATATTTTTCAACAATTTTTGTGAGATAACAAACCTGCCATCTGAGAAGGAGCCAAAACAAAAGATATTGAAGCTATCCTAGGTTGGAGCTATTTTTGTCTTTTAATTAAATTTCAATTTTATAGTCCGTTTCAATTTAAACATTTTTTCCATTTATTTGATCCCACTAATGTTATTTAATTTGTTGACAACCTTTCTTTGACACAATAAACCTATAAAGTGCTTCATAGGCTGGCAATTTTATCGTATGCCCTGCAAAGCTCTTTTTTTTCTTTTTAATTTGACCGGAACACTTATAAATAGACAATATATGAAACAATAGTGTTTTAAGGATAAAAAGCCTACTGTGTACTATTTATATATGTGTAAGCCTGCAATTTGTTTCTTTATTCTTCTTTTATAATCCTAAATCATTCTTGTATGCCTTTCAAGCATTTTTGTAATATAAAACACGAAGTTGTTAGGAAAATTGTAACCGCCTCCACATTATTTCTAATGACGCACGTTGAATAGGCCTGTTATTAAGTACTCCATGATCCAGTTGAAATTGTATATAATCTCATCACAATACTTTTCTGTACAGCGTACAGCAGGGAGCTAGATGCTTAGCATAACAATAGAGGGACGTGGCGGCTCAATGCTAGAACACACGGGTTTTAATTAGGAGGTCTCTGAATCGATTCTCGTCCGAGCCGCCTCGTTCCCTACTAGTTGAGTATCGGCTGGCAGATTCTAGATCCAGAAAAACCTTATCGTGCAAAGCTCTTAGTCTTAGCCTCAAATGGACCTTGACCTACGAGTACATAACTTGTCCATATGACCTCTCAGACCTTGACTTATTTATTTGATATTCTTTTCGTGGAATTGATCGTGTTGTTGTCGCAACCGTTGTTATCGTTATTGTTATTATTGTTGTTATTGTTGTTGTTGTTATTGTTGTTGTTGTTGTTGTTCTTCTTCTTCTTCTTCTTCTTCTTCTTCTTCTTCTTCTTCTTCTTCTTCTTCTTCTTCTTCTTCTTCTTCTTCTTCTTCTTCTTCTTCTTCTTCTTCTTCTTCTTCTTCTTCTTCTTCTTCTTCTTCTTCTGTTGTTCAGACTTCAGGCCTTATTTGACTCCCCTCATCCTTATGTGGGGTCTTGCAAAATTTTAAATCAAGCTGATATAGAGACCTGAACTGAATTGTACTCTGGTTGTCTAGATTTAGCATCCTCCTAAATTCAGGCTTTCAATTCAACAAAGTGTAATAGTTTACAATGTACTAATAAATCTAAAAATTATGGCCTTGTATTGGTTTTCTTGATCTAGATTTAGGACGGTTTAGATAGTGTTCTTTAGATCTATATGGCTGTATCTATAGTGATATCAAATGATGTAGATCTAGATTCTAGGGGTGTAGATAGATTTTTAGAGATGACAGACTCGATCTAGAATCTGGTCCCTTCGTTGCACACTATCCACTAAATAATATGATTTATAAGCATGCTTTAAGAAAGTCCATCCGATTTAGGTCTGGATATTATTTAGACAACTTCAAACCAAACTTCTGATAAATAAAATGTAAAGGGGGAAAAGGCGATTGGTAAATAACTAGTCGAAGTGGTGGATGTACGACGGGTCCTGCGGCTCTAAAAATAGCTTTAGCTTACGCTATGAAACATCCCTATACTGTTCTACGCTCTGTGTTTTGTGGCAGCAGATAACATTTTGTCATACATTTAAGTCTCGGGATCATCCATGATATGATGGCGATGGCATAAAGAAACCAACTCACCTGACCAAGCAGGAGAGAAAGATGATCATGTCGGCTACCTTATCACTTACATTCTAATTTCAAAGTGAGATTTCTGATCTACCCTGATCTATACAAAAATCTGGACAAAAATTTTAAAAAAGTCGAAGTCTTCTCTATAATGATGAGTCTGTTCTTTGGCTTCTAAAATACAAAAGTAAAACGTACCCCTAAAAGTTAGCATCTCTACCGTTCATAATGGGAAACCTATTTACGTCATAATACGCCACGTCTGTTTTATTAACGAAATAATTGTATCATTAGATAAGCAATGCCTTCGCAATTAGAATAAGCAAAAACTAAAAAAAAAGTGTGCTAAAAAAAAATTCAATTTCACTGAGTTTTGTAATCAGGCCAAGTCGTTCAGATTTCCCAGCTTTTGCAATGTCGCTCTCTATTATGCCTCAGAGAGAGAAAGAGAGAAAGTGAGAGAGAGAGAGAGAGAGAGAGAGAGAGAGAGAGAGAGAGAGAGAGGGAGAGAGAGGGAGAGAGACAGACAATTGGACAGACAGACAGACAAAGACAGACACAGAGAGAGAAAGAGAGAGAAAGAGAGAGAGAGAGAGAGAGAGAGAGAGAGAGAGAGTGTATGTGTGTGTGTGAGAGAGAGAAAACCAAAACAGAGAGACAGAGACGATAGATAGATAGATAGATAGATAAATAGATAGATAGATAGATATATAGATAGATGGTATGAAAGGTAGATAGATAGATAGATAGATAGATAGATAGATAGATAGATAGATAGATAGATAGATAGATAGATAGATAGATAGATAGATAGATAGATAGATAGATAGAGAGAGGGAGAATGAAAGAGAAAGAGAGGCAGAGAGGTATTTAAAATGGACAATATTATATATTGTAAAGTTCATGTTATAAACTAAAATTTGTATCCTACATTATACCTCTAAGGGGAGTGTCGTATTATGTGTAAAGTTGTTTCTTTGTGTTATATTTAAGGCTATCTTTACAATATCCATAACCCATGGTAATTGCATCGAATTAGAAATGATTAATAGGGTAATAAGAATGCGTTATAAACTCATACACAATGCTTTCAAAATAAGCTTTGTGAAGCGGTTTATAAGTTTTATCTTAAATATAAAGGCTGCATCTTTTTAATCTCTTAAAAGCCTTCACCTCCAACAAACAAAAGAAACCAAATCCTATATATATATATATAACTATGTATTTAATGTTTGAAAGAATGAGGGATGGGTACTCAATAATTCAAGAGACAATCACTAACAACCAAGATAGGGTATTTAATACAGGATTTTTTGTAAACAACGTACTGAGAACAAAACGAAACAGAAATTGATTTTGACAAGATATATCCTCTCCATGACGAATTCGACAGTAGACTTTTACAGCGTGGAAGATTGAGGATTCCGAGGGTCAGAGTCAACAGATAGAGAAATTATGTTTTGCCTAGATCTATACCTTTAAAAATGAATATTTCTTTTTATTAGGAAATGATTATTTGGAACACGAAAATCCACTGGCCTACATATTATTAATTATACTTATTTAGAATACTTCTGTTTAATAGTGCATGTAATTAAATTTGCTCATCCATTTTTGTATTTGTATGTTATTTATTGTATATAACGTTTACACAGTATTCGATTTTCCATATTCTTTCTAACACTTGAGTTATGATATTGTGGTATTATATATTAGCCTACGTATAATAACATATATTAATAGAGTAATCTTTGTGTTAAAATCCTACCGTCATTATTTTTTTTCTTCTCTTTTTGATCAATGTAAACTTTTTAATACGTCTGTTGCATGAAGAAAGTGTATTCGTAATTTCCCCTTTAAAAAAAAGATTTATATATTTGTATTCCATGTCTCATAAAGTATGCAGTTTTCAAAATGATAATGGTATCCTTAAAGTGTGCACCACAATTAAATATCCATTTTTTAAAATTAATTTAAACATATATCTAACTTAAGTAGATAAAGCAAAAAACGGAATTCTTCAAGTTTCATACGCCTGATATTTAGAAAGTTGTCAAGACTGTAATGCGAAGAAGCAGTTGAGTTCTAGGACCCTGATGAAGATTAGGCGAAACTAATTTAAAATCAAAATCAAAACTCTTCTTGCGATTTACAATAAAAGAGGCTGTTGAAGTACTTGAAAATGACATGTACCCTCGTAATATTATTGGTTTGTAAACATTCAATGAGTGACATTTATCGCACGTAAATATGTACAATGTACATGTGACTCACAGTCCAAGAATGTCTAAATGTGTCTATAGAATGCATAATTAATAAATTAATGTTTCTTGGCATTCCCCATTTCTGTATGCACCATGTCTATCCTGTGCAATTGGGAATTTTGAGGAGTTTGTTTTATTGCTTTCACAGCAACTAAATTTTCGCGTGCACTTGTCTGATAATTGTACGTGCGGACACACACAGATAGGGGTGCCTGGGTTTTTTAACAGTCTGTCATTATTATCAAACTAAACTGGTGTGTGCATTTATTAGTGCACGTTAATATGCATAAAATTGCACACGATTGTATTGATTCCCGTCATGGGATATTTCATTAATTACGTGGAAGGAAAACTCTTGATAGGCTTTCCCCCCAGCTTCCTTTAATTCCGCAGATCTGCCCCGCGAAAACTGAGAATGATGGGAGCAGATTTCATTAGAAGCTCTGTAGTCTCGATTTCGCTGCCGCCGCAAGCCTCACCCGGCACATTCTTTGGATTAAACCGTAAAGCCCCAGGGGGTATGGCAGTACTTCATCAGTACCAATACCGCAGCCCCGCTTTTCTTTGCAATCCATAAATACTGAAAGCGTGTCTAATGATGAAGACGGATTGCCTTTTGCTTCTTTTGAGAGACGCTCATGCTATTAATAATAATAGCAGTGTGGTGTATATCATGGCCAGTATCTATTTTGATAGGGGTTATGGAAATTTTCTTCTTGTTTTTTTTTTTACGTCTCCTAGATCTAAAAAAATCCTATATGGCGCTGTGATGGTCAGCCTATAAGCCTGATTATGATCAGCCTAGATTGCTCTTCTTACTATTAGTCACGTTCGGTATTGACTAGGAATCCTTTGAGCTGAGGAGAAAATAGAGACGGACATGACTAGGCCAGCAATCTACTGCGATAAGAAAACCACAGAACGATTGATAACTCAGTTAATACATACCTCTTGCAGTCAATAGAACCGGTCGTTATAGTAATCCTGAAAAGTGAAGAGGAACTAAATTTGGATCAAAGCGGGTGCAGGCATATTGTGCAAAGTAAATAGGCTATAATTTCTTTTGTACATGCTTACTATAATGTCTAACACAGTGTGAAAGTTGAAGAAAGTGAACTTTGTGTCACTAATACAGTGAGTCTAGCTAGCTATTCTCAGTGCTGACAGAATACACAATTACATTTTTTTATTTTTTTAATCTTCAGCTAAAAAAGCAATAAGGTAAAGTAATTTATAAAAATATATATATATACCTGCTACAACTGCTACTGCTGCTGTTGTTACTACAACTACTACTACTACTACCACTGCTGCTGCTGCTGCTGCTAATGCTACGACTACTACTACTACTACTACTACTACTAACACCACAGCAATAATAACAACAACTATAACAACAATAAAAAGAACACTAACATAAACAACAATGAATACAACAGCAGCAACGACAACAACATCAATACTACTACTACTACTACTACTACTACTACTACTACTACTACTACTACTACTACTACTACTACTACTACTACTACTACTACTACTACTTACGATCATGACAAACATATTTACAAGACCAAAACAGTTGTCGTTTGACAAAAGAAATAGCAGAGGCAATTACAAAAATTCTTAAGAAAAAGGAACAGAAATAGGAAGAAAGAACTAGTAAATACCAGGTATAAACAAACAGACTGAAAAATTAGAATGATAAACAAAGAATTTTTTTTTAGATTTCCAGTAAAATTTAATGCATCACCTGGTATAGAAACAAAAGCAGCGCAGCATACATTGAGATAATCAAAATTAATATCAAGTGAGGTTGAAAAGCTAAAATATCTAATACTTATTATCAATAGGTATGATTAGCTCCAAGGGAGAGCAAGACAGATAGAGCCAAACAATATGTGTGTGTGTGTGTGTGAAAGAAAGAGAGAGAGAGAGAGAGAGAGAGAGAGAGAGAGAGAAGAGAGAGAGAGAGAGAGAGAAAGAGAGAGAGAGAGAGAGAGAGAAAGAGAGAGAGAGAGAGAGAGAGAGAGAGAGAGAGAGAGGAGAGAGAGAGAGAGAGAAACAAAGAGAGAGAGGTAGGGGGGTAAAAAAATCAATTGATAAAATAATATATTATATTCAGGTATTCTTTATCACTTGGCATAATAAATTCTGAATCTCCATACACATGCATCATCTTTGGAAGAAATGGACATTTTCAAAATTAAGAGAGAATAAAACAACAATGTGTACTTGTAAATGATTGTGTAGATGTTCACTCACTTTCTTTTCTTTGTTTCTTTAATCATCTAAATTTTCGCTAGAAAGGTGTAAAGCTTTTATGTGAAAACTGAATATACATCACTGAATGAAAAGTTTTTGGTCAATGCTGTTTAATTTCATATTCTATTACTGAATAAAAAGTATAAAGCCAATATTTTATGTTGAAACTCATCTTTTTGAATTGTGTAAGTCATGTGGGTAAGATGTAAGTTAAGGTACAATAATCAATATACTTCTTGAACATTGTGTTTTTAAAGGGCGTTTAAAGGTTCAAAATTTAAGAAGCACAATCCATTAAAAACCACTATGTCATACTGATTACCATTGTAATCTTTGCTATTATAACTCTAAACTGTATAAATATATTTAATAGCGTTTTAATTTATTATAGTTTACCCTCATGTTTTGATTCGATGACATAATAATTGACATTAAGTTGTAATATAAAAATTAAATGAAATTCATTGTTGATTGATATGATTTTTATTAATGTTTCATACTCCTATTCGAAATGTCTACATGGACACTGTTCTCCCCGGTACAGGAAGTTGCCAGGCGACTAACCTTTGATTAGTTTACGAAAGACGTTACTCATTCACTCACAAATTCATGATTAACCTTTTCTTGTATTTGGGAGGTTGTTTCACATCGGGCCCCGAACTTTTAGTAGCTAGGCCTACCAATAAAGCAATTTATTTGAGATTACAAGATATATGAAAAGGGGCTTGGCTTTTTTTTCGGAGGGGGGAGGGGGTGTTAAAAACGCAATCGATTACTTTTTTCTTCATGATTTGAGACACTTCAGAGCGGGAGAGTAGAAAATTAGGTGAGAAATAGGTGTATTATTGTCTTGTTATTACCTAACTATTACATAACTGTGCCGAAATTTGGGTTATAGAGCTCTTTATAGAGCATTGAAAATACAGTTTGTAAACTTTGCACATTGCATTTTCTTATAAAATAATAAATAAATTTTATACATATATTTGTGTTTTTATTGCTATATCACAATGGATGAAATGAAAAAAGCGACTTTTGCGTGTTTTTAATATCAATTAGAAAAAGTTATAAATCTAGCCATGAAGTGTTTGGAAGAGATGGTATGGCTCAGTAGGGAAGACATGTATGTGGCTGGGTTAAGGTTTAGGGCTAGGTTTATGGTAAGAGTTAGGGCTATGCTCAGGGCTAGGATAGGGGTTAGGGCTATGGCTAAGGCGAGGGTTAGGGAAAGAGTTCGGGATAGGATTCGGGATAGGGAGAGGGATGTGGTTAGGGTAAGGGCTATGGTTAGTGTTAATGTTCGGCATAATTATGGTTAGGTTCGGGATTTCGGTCAGAGCAAGAATTGTATTTAGGCTTAGGCTAAGGCACGAAAACCTGTTTATATGGGTTCTTTCATCGGTTTTACCAAGAACATAGTTGTAAACAACACAACCTTTGGTGTAGTCTTTTATACCTTTTATCAATCAAATGGGATAGACTGTCTATGTAATAGTTGCGGTGAGTTTTTAAATATGATATACTCGGAATTTCAAGAAAAAAAGACCAGCCCTTGAGACACAGGTTTAGGTGCAAAAAATACACCTGTCGCCCTTCCCCGACAAGACGTACAAGAGACCTCAACCAAAACTGTGGTTGACTTCTACAATTTTTGCTGATAAATCTGTGAAGAGGTTCTTTACAGTCATTACACAGTCAAGCAGATTGGCGGCGAGGGGAGATCACTCAAAATACAAACACTGTTTTCTATTACCTCTTTGTAAAACCTTCAAGAAACCATAACGACATAAGCATCTTTCCGACTCCTGAACGAGTTAAATGTCAGAAAATATTTTGGAGGATTGCGTTCAGTTTACGAAAGACGTTACTCATTCACCGACTGCTTCATGATCATCCTGTTCTTGTATTAAACTGTAACTTCTCGGGTTAAGTCGTTTGTCATATCAATAAATAACACAAATAAGATGATAAAATTAATCCTAGATTTTTGGTACAATAGACATTCCACTTTCAGCAAAAATATTTTGAATCAAGATCTCTTTTTCTCAAACAACCTCTATTGCAATTTTAATTATTTAAATCTTTACAGGCAATGTTCATACATGTATAATCATAAGGCATATGGTTTAATATACAATGTACTGTTACATGGATAAAATATCACCGTGTTTGTTATCAACTAGATCAGTGTCTATCTCATGGTAAACTTAAAACTAAAATGTGACAATTTGTTTTAAACGAACTATAGAAAAACAAAAGTAGATTTATACATGTACATTTATTTTACTTAAATAGAAATATATCATTTTTTTTTGTTTTTTTTTAATCATCTCCAAAATGGCTGCAAATAAGATGTGCCACACTGTTATCTCAGAGGCGCTATCATATGTTAAGTAATATCCGTGGAAAGTGCACAGTTCAACAGCTGTATAGACCATGGTGTAGAAAAACATACCACTTACATGTTCTATATGGTCAGGTGCTAGCGAAGTTAGCAGAATAGGGTTACACCAAAAAGAGTAATAACAAAAAACATAAAAAAAAAAACAGCAGATCTGTCAAATATGTGGTCAGATATTTCTGATTTGTATACAAATAAGTAAATTATGATTGTATAATAATATCACGAGAGACAAAAATTGAAGATTCCATAAATGTGAATTAAAGCTTCGAACTTGCTACAAAACCAACACCTCATTATCAAAATGAATAATTTTATACTGCATATAAAAAGCAAATTATTTATGTTTGAAAAATGCAAACTATGAGAACATAAAACATCTCCTTTCTGAATTTTACCTTTTAAGTTTGGCGGACATATAGACATAGAAATCCTGATATAGTTTTCAAAACAAACAAAAATTAGTGAGTACAGCTCAATCAATATGTTACTTACTAATGAGGGTACCTAAGATATACCACATCATATTTACAAATTTTATTTAAAGAATTATGATGTAATTCCAAATACATGTACCAACTCTGATTCTGACTGATCTTTTACTTTCTGTGTATTGAACTTTGCTTAACATATCATCATCTTGGTTGTAAAATTATAAAATGACCTTGTTTGATTATGAAAAACAAAAAAAAAACTTTCTGTTTTTTAGAAGATCAACAGGCTATATTGGAACTAAAGTGGTGATTCCATCGTTTTCATAGAGTCTAAAGTATGCAGGCTATAAGAAATATAAGTTTTTGATGACAAAAAAATGGCAAGTGAGGCAGAACAGACATTTTTCACCTACATACTCCATTCCTTATATTTGCCTTAACTTTCAGATGCAAGCAGGCAATTACCTCAAATAAACAGAAATTTGTTCTTAGAAATCAACAGAAAATTCAAGCAAAACCAACTCAAAGAAGTAGTATAAATTATCTACAGATGGAAGCATAAAACTATCTAAAGATTCAAAGAATAAACTTAGAATCAAACAGTATAATTCCATAATATAAAGAAACATACTTATCAACATATCTGGTTTTATTTTTTGTCATCTTACGAACTGTTGATCAAATTTTGAAGTTGGGCACACCATGAATTCAAGCAATAAAATAAATGACTTAAAATCTTTTTGTTAATAAATAAATCAAAGGAATTACATATTCCATATCCCTTTACTTGGTTGTTGTTGTTTTTTTTTTGGTCAACGGAAGACACTGATCATGTTTTAAATTCATAACTTAATGATAAAATTGTCAAATAAATCACTTTGTTCATTATATAACTAATGGACATTTTTTACTAAAAAAATAACAAACAAAGGTAAAAGTATATTTTGATTCATTTTAAAATTATATATAATATTTTGACGCAATTTACCCTGTGAACATTTTGGATTGGACAGCAAAAACAAGTCAAAACCTTCAATAACATTTTTTATGCCCTCGCAAAAACACTTTTTTATTTTAAGCAAATTGCTTGAATAATCGCATGTAAACTGTACGACATGGGAGGAAATTTGTCACTGAAGTATAGTGGAAACAGAAAATACTGATTATTTTTTAAAGTTTTGAACATATGATAAATCAACATAATTGTGAACACAGTTTGACATGATAATTTATATCGATCAAAATTAAGTATGGAGATGTAACATTAAGGAATGAAAGATTTTTGTTCATGTAAATAAAGTAGGGTATAATTATCACAAATAACACTTCAGATTTGTTGTTAAAACTCGTGTTGTAGAGTTTTTAATTAAGACTAGTGAATCACCGCAGTTACTACCGTGCAAAGATAAAGACAGTATCATGCAACATAGAAAAATAAGAGAAAGCCACCACCTGAGATTCGAACCAAGCTCCTCCTAGACCTCAGTTCACAGCATTAGCCTTTTCCCATCACAAATGCACAAATCTTGTACGCATCAGTATGCCCTTGTGCTAGCAACTCTTTGCATTGAGCTGCACAACTTCCATTTCAATATAATTCAAATCAAAGCTTTTAGCTTTTACAAATTTGTTCAAGTTCCCCAAAACAGTGCACACACAAGGAATAAGCCCTAAACAATGCAATGTGAAAAGGTTAACTGTCTAAGCTATGATGCAAGAACAACTTGAGCTAGATCTATAGCTCCTCCCGTACATTATCGTCCATGTGTGTTCCCTGTTGGCTGTGCTCTGCGTGTGCTTTGCCGAGGGCTATGAGGTCTGCATATATTCTGAGAGGGTCTGTGTTCCAGTGCTTGTGGAAAGACACGGGCACCTGGTTGGCCAGGAAGGCGGGGCTGTAGTCCTCTGGCCTGGCCTGGGGCCAGTTTGAAAAGAGAAGAACAAAAAAAAAACAAAAAAACGTCAAATGAGATTTTGTACAGTTGTACCGGTATCATTAATTGTTCATGTACATGGTTTTATTTATCATAAGTTCATGATACAGTTTTATGTGTCATAACATTAGTTTCAGTGCATAGATATTATGTATCATAAGTTTTTATCTTATATCGTTATTACATATCAAGTAAAAAGAGAATATTCAAACTAGGCAAGACAAAGAACAAAGGAAACAAGAAAATAGAAAAGTACAGGTGAAAATTTAAATCACCAAATTAACACATAAACAAATATGAAAAACAAGAGAACCCCAATAGCTTATGTGGTTAACACTTTGGTCTGAGAGCAAAAGGGCTTCCGTTTGAACCTCAGGTACCCCCCCTTCATTTTAGTATAACTTTTCTTTAAAAAATTTGAGGAATTTACGATAAAGTTCAAGTTGACGATGATAGGATTACATCTTGGATTCACACGGTTAACAGGCTGGACGGTAGAGTCATAGGATACTGCTACTTTTGTTAAACCTATAAAATATGTATGGTGTTAACCTAATTTTATTACTTTTGAGGAAAGATAAATCAGTAACAGTACACACTAAACAGTTCTAAAACCAGTTTGATTAAATAGATTCCTTTGATTTTTGTAGTAAAAAGCAGGCCGAATTAATTGAATTTTCTATATGGCTCTTTTTTGTGTCCTGTGTGGCCTACACTAGTACACTTTAAAAGGAGGAATTGCAAGACCACCTGGTGGAAGAACCGGCTGTGAGTCGCAGGGATGCCGATGCTCTTAAGGCACATGCCGAGTGTCATGTCATCTGGTGCATCATCGGAGTAGCACTTGCACCGGTCGGCTAGCAGATCCCTGGCGCGCTGACTGAACACCATTCTGACGATGGAGAAGGTAAAGAGGGGTGAATCAACATTATATATACCTCTGGCACCCTGCTTAATTAGACAGTTATAAATTTTGCAATCAGAAATTTTGGCAGAGAAAAGATACTACAAAAATGAAGAATATCACAAAATGTGTGAGGTATTTTAATTAAATGAATGGTTAAAAAACACCCAACAAAAAGGAAGTATTACAGAGAAACAGTGACTGAGAAAGAGAGAAAGAGAGAGAGAGAGAGAGAGAGAGAGAGAGAGAGAGAGAGAGAGAGAGAGATAAAGAGAGAGAGGGAGGGGGAGAGGAATACAGGTTTGGGAGAAACAGTTTTGTACCCTGTGCTTGCAAGTTCACTTTACAAACTGAAACAGCTGCTTTGGATGAACAAGTAGGTACAAAGCAGAAAATGATCAACCGTGTTGTAAGGATAAAATAGAAGAATAGCTTCCCATGCAAAAATGACCATGAATCTTCAGATTTAGAGAAACAATCGACTCCAATAAAAATGTTTCTGTAATCATAGCTGCAAGAAACTATTGATCCCGGTAAAAATGTTTCTGAAATGTTTTGGAATTGGTACTATGTTAGATACTCACCCGCCTCCACCAGTTATATAGTCGTATCCTCCTCCACGTAATAGGCCATAGCCATATCTCTCCCCTAACGCTACTGGTTGCTTATGGCTGCAAAGGGAGGGAAAACATAGTTCAAGTGAATAATGCTATATTGTTTTAAGAGACTATCATAAAAGTATCATAAGTATTGAAACTCTCAATCAAAATCTTCCTACCTAAAAAATTTCTGCAAGTTGGACTTGACATAGATTTGGCCCTTTATTCAAATTCATTGTTATATATCTTGCAAAAACAAAAATCCTCTATGTGTGCCCTTATTGTATATAAAATTATCTCACAAGTTTTTTTTTCCAATTTTGATAACACAACTATATTCAGGTAAGAGCAGAAAACAACAATTCTCTTTGAGCCCACAGGTTCAGATAACATACTTGTAACAAGAGAGCAGGGAGCGCAACTGATCTAGGTTGATTATCGTGTCATCGTCGGCTATGAGGAGCCAGGGTATACCAGTTAACAAAGGATGTTTCGATACTCGCTTTATGATCGCCATTGTCTTACCACAGTGGCCTAGGGAGCAGAGATTAGAAAGGAGCGTGTCAAGCAAGAAAAAGATGGGATGAGGAAGGGATCAGAGCAAAGTTTGCATGGAACAAATTGATTTTTCGTGCTTCATTTCCAAGATGTTTAGTAAAAGCCTTGAATACGACTGTTGCTGTTAAAAAATATCTTAGCTCAACATATAATTTTCCAGTACTTTGAAAAAAAGTTCAGGAGAAGTTCTAGCAGTAGCAGTATTTAGTTACCTAGTGACTGTTCTTAAAAAAATCAAATACATACTGAAAGATTACAATCACCCTCTCTTCTGCCATTATGAAAGATTTTCAGGCAGTGGTAGACTTCTCTGACATTAAACAAATGTGTGTGTGTGTGTGTGTGTGTGTGTGTAAATATGTGCAAATAAGTGTAAACTTTGGTAATGTGTGAATACACAGTACATATATATGTGTTATTCTGTAACCAAGCAAAATTTCCAACTTGGACCCATAAATTATATCTAATCTTATCTTAATTGTTGGCAGACAGACATATTACTCTTAAATATTTCAATCCCAACAGGACATACAAGAACTTAAGGCACTGAGGCTATTACAATAGCAAAATAATATTTATTACTTTCCCATCCCTCTGTTGCGTATGATTGATATAGTCGTGTACAGTCATACAGTTGTATACATTTGATGACTTATAAACGGCAGATATCCAAGATCTACTACCAAACCTAACTGGACGGAACATTTTACGAGATTTTTACTTTTAGATCAAACACAATCAATACATTTTTTTTAACAATAAATTTCTGTTGATGATAAATATTGTAAAGTACTAACTACTACAAAGGAAACTATTTATAAAAAAAAGTCACAAATGGTTCTTACAAGAGAGATTGATTGGAGAAATGCACAATCTTGCCCAACGATATTTTCATTGAAAATGTAGAGGAATGATTGTGGATCAATGACTTGTTTAATTCAACCAAAATATTTACAAAGGGAGACCAAAGTGTACCTCTCTCAGAGTTGGGTATGCCGAGATCTATGGTGGGTATACTAGCATCTTCTACTTCACTGAAGTATTCAATGATCTCAGCCTCTTTGCCCCAGGTCTTCTTTACAATTGGCACTGAAAGAGAAATATGCAACTATATAATATAGAATAAAACAAAACAAAAAACATGTGTGTTTTCTATATTTCACTTCAATAACAAAATGAGACACTGTTCAATGAGCTTTTAAATTTATTGGATAGTGTAGGAACAATGAACATATGTAAATTGAAAAAAAAAAGATCTTTATTGTAAATTCATATTAAAATACTCCCGCTTAAAATTCATTAAAAAAAACAACAGAAAAAAAACCAGTAAAATTTATAATCATTAAATATTTTTGTAATGTGTCTCACTTGGTGAGAATATAGTAACTTTTCTGAAATTCACTGTTCTGACTAAGAAGCTCAAGAAGGCACTAAAGTTGCTCTAGACAAAACAAAAACAAAACTACTGGTATGTTTCAAGCCTCACCCCTGGACTCGTGGAACTTTCCGCAAGTCTTGACTGCCACCACCAGGTCATCCTTGTCCACGGGCGAGCCACACTCGGGGAACCTGCCAGACTGGGTGGTCACGCACCAGGGCTCCACACTCTCCAGGCTGGAGCAGAACTCTCTCAGGTGCGTCAGCCTTGGCCCTGAGTCTTCGTTCCAAACAAACAGCGCAAACTCATGCTTAGGGTCAATGGAGAAATCTGTCTTCTGTTCTGCTATCTCTAACCTTTCGTGCAGGCTGGAAGAAAAAAAAAAAAAATAAAGACCAGTTAATTAAGGCTTTGTGTTTGGGCGATCGCATTTATTTCATTCAACTTTGTCGTTAATATGTTACTCAAATATTTCCAGATTTAATAATTAGTGTTATTTCTTACAATTAGATGATTTTACTTAGGTATGTGGATACTGAGAAAGAAAAAAAGGGTAAAACAAATCTTAGTGACAGTCAAAATGCACTAAGTCACTTGTAGAATAGTAATTATTTTAGAATATGATATGGGGCATGACTCTTAACGACCAGAATTTTCTTCATTTGATCTTTGCAAGAAGCCTTAAAACTTCTCACCTTAAGATTTAAAGGATAAAGGCAATCTAAAGAATATCAAAAAAGTGAGAACAAACCTAACCCCATGCTAAAAACATATTTATTATCTAACATTCTAATATTCAAAAAAAAGTATTATGAATCTTATTCTAAAGCTGCACTAAAATGACACACTGTCTGGCTGAAACGAGATACATGTTAAATTAATTAGTTGGTTTAAAGATGTAAAAAATCAAGCGTAAAATATATGCTCTCTGGTAGCCTTACATCATCCATTAATTTTAACTTTCCACAAAATAATGAAAATTAAAATGCACCAACTGATGAATGAGAGCTCTGCTCAACACAAGCCCCGCTCTAAAATCAGGGTAGGCAAACTGGCTTGGATTGTTTGCAAAAGCAAAGTGATGGATGATGGTCGTCTCTTGATCTCTCAGCTCTCGACCCAGAAAGTGATTCTGAGGATAAAGTACACATGTACCAGATTTTATCTTTTGAAATGTGAATTTTTAGAAAATAGAGTTTGTTGTTAAAAGATGAAACTACCATTTTTATTATTTATCTCAATATTGCTGTCATCTGTAATAGCAGAGAGAATAAAAATATCATCTGCTAAAGTTACTTATTGTGAGGTAACGCGTGCAATAACAGAGACTAATTGTCTCTCTTAGGGCATACGATAGTGCAGCATCTGATACCACCATCCACTAGCACAAGCAAAGGAGCCTGACACATCTCAGGACAGCTATATACAAACATGGAATACAACTCAGAGAAAGGAAACAAACAACAACAACAAAATAATTATGCAGAAAAGATATGCTAAAACATGATAAGATGAAATGATGGCAGCAGCAAAGCTATCAGTAAAGATTAAAAGGCAGGTCACATCTTATACCACTATTTGAGCACTACCATTCAATCAGCACACCAACCTGGGAAGGGTCAAAATTTCCAAGCAAAGCCACTAGTCCTGTCAGGTTAACTCTGGTGTCCTCTTCACAAATAAATACCCATGATAAAGGCTGTTTCTTGCTTATTTCAACAATACTGGATGGAGACAAAGAAAAAAACACTATTTTCAATTCTAATAATTAGACTGATTTAATTAATTAAAAAAAAAAAACCAAAAAAAAACAACAAACAAATAGTTTTAAAAAAAGCAAAATTTTGTTATTATGAGCTATTAAAAAATGACAATATTTACAAACTTATATAACTAATATCTAATTAAGTGAAATGATATGAAGCTGTATTACAGGTTACTGAAGACTTTATCAATTCTTCGCGGTAAATTCAAGACCATTACAATACAAACAGATAAAGAAACATCTACATTAAGATAATGAAATTTATTACCTTATAATAAAAATTATAGTGTTTCAATTGGGTTTTAGTTTAGGCACTTACTGTTGAATGAGAGGAAACACAGTCCACGTACCTCTCACATCGGCAAAGTCACGATGAGTGAACAACAGTCGCGGTTGCTGTATCTGTATATACATCACACACAAAAAAAAGTAAATATTTTACAAGTGGTAATATTGTAACATATGAACTTGTGGATGTAAAACTAAAAAGCATCTCAATAGAAAGGGAAATAACATCAAGTAGAACTAAAAAAAATGTACTGAATGTAGTAATTTGCAAACTACCAAGCCAAGTGCTGAGCATTCAGCTAAAAATTTTTTTCATGCAGCATTAAAAATCTGAAACTAAGATAAGGATGGTGCTGTGTAAAAAAATTGACAATCTGTCACAACAAAACCAACCTTTTCAAGAGACTGAATCTGCTCATTAAAAGCTGTTTTGAAACGCTCTGCTTCTTTTATGTGGAAGTCATCATGTTGAGACAGAACTATAAAAAGCACATTCTTGAGTTCCAGATCTGTTGAGGGAAAAAAAAATACTTTAAAAATAGCAATGCCAAGTTTTTATACCACAAGATTGTTACTCTCCATTCATTTTCTTTTAACTTCCAGCTCACATACTTTCAAGCTTTCCTATTTTATTCCCATAGATACGTTTGGAAAAATTATGGAATTCTAGCTAGTACAGTGATAGAAAAAATTAGTTTCATTTAGAAAGATGTGATCATAATATGATCTTTTTGTACATCACCTTAGTTGATGTGTCACTTTATAGATAATACATTTTACTTGAATTTAGACTTACCCTTGTATTTTTCCTGCTCATTATTTTCAATACCAAGACTTGTGCCATGAAGCAAACTGATGACCAGCGCTATGGAAAAATGGACCAATCATTAGATTTTATGAAATATTCATATCAACTTGACATTTGAAACCCATTATAATTTAGATCTCTCTCAAAACAAGAAGAAAAATTAATGTATCACATGTACTTCATTGATACATTATTGCATTTCACTGCAGTTTACCGACGCATTACATCCAATTATTTCCAATATAAAACAAACAGTGTTAACACTAAAAAAGATGAGGCAACAAAATAAAACCTACAATAGTAAACTAAAATAATTACAACATGAAAGAGAAGTAAGCTATTCTTCATTTTTATCAACATAGAAGATTAAAATACTGATTCATATTTCTAAATTTTCCTTTTTTTTTTCAAAAGATCCTTAACTTGCTTTTTTCAGATACTTTCAAATTGAAGAAATTGAATTGTAAATGATGAAGCTGGAAATCTGTTACATTCATATTGTATCATTTAGTCACTTACTAAGCAGGATCTTTGCCACAATATTCAAGAAGACCATCTTCAAGTCTGTATTCTTTTATTTATTTATTTATTTTACCAACACTTGCAAACTTGATCACAGTTCAGGACTCCAATTTTTTTTTCATTCCTTAAAAAAAAAAAAGAGGAAACATTTGTAAAGAACTCTGAAAATAATAAGATAATATTTGAATGGCTTTAAAAGAAGAGTAATATTTCTAAAGAGCAGTTTTAATAAAAACAAAAGCAACATTATAGGAATCAACATATACACAATGAGGAAAAAAGAAAAATGTCACAAAGATTGTTATTGTTATTTTAAAAGAATTAGATACCTTTAAAATTGTGCCCACCCTCTAAACTTTTACTTAAATATATAAATATTAAGACTGTTTGAGGACTGCAAGCCCACAGTAATTATAAGTACATATTTAGGGTCAGGCTAAAATTATGAAGAAAAAAAAAAAAGAATGGTTTGGTGAACTCTAGCTCTAACCTTTTTAAACAGATGATGCAGTGTGAGACCAGTGTAACTATTTAAAATTCTAGAACACTGTGTTTATATAAGATAAATTCCCAACAGGTATTGTAAATAGCATTTTCATACTTCTAGCCTGTGTTTTTAATTTTAGATATACAAGGCCTGCAACAGGGTCATATAAAGCAGTGCCAGGAGTCCCTTCATTTTGTCTCTTACTGGTAAAGTTAGTGTCAGTATGATTTTGACTGATGAGGAAAGCCCCGGTATACATCCCCAATCCATCTGTCATTAGTGTTCGCAGCATGTTCAATTGTAATGGGATCCGTGCCCAATATATTCACTGACATTGTATATTAAAAAATCAGCCTTTACCTTCATAATAAAGTTCTCAATTTTTCGTTCACTTATATTTTTCATTTTCTTTCTAAGATTAACTTATACAAATAGCTAGATTCTCTATCTTTCATTTTTCTGTCTCTTTGAATAAATCTTTATCTCGTTCCATACTTTCTTCCTTTTTCTCCCCCTGTGTATTTGTCTCTCTCTCTCTCTTCTTTCTGTACTTTTTCTTAGACCTTTTCTGTCTTTTGCTAGCACTGTCTAATCGTCATAATCTTGCTGGAATGAGCCAATTATCCTTTCTGTTTTTCCAGTCCACATTTTTGCTCTCATTATTTACCCCTTTTCCACACCAGGACCAAAATTTCATAAGGCCTACCAGAAGCATGCAGATGGTCTGTACCAGATGCTGATGGGAAATTTAAGCTAGACCTATCATCTGGGAATACGCACAGCCAACCTAGAATCAATGTTTCTTACTTAACCCCCTTATGGTACTTTTAGTATGACGAGGCTGTAGATATATTTTCTGTCAATAGTCAATTAGTCATCTAAGGGGGTGATGTTGGCCATTGTAAATTTACCAGGAATAATACACTTTAAGGCTAGATGTGAAAGTAATAAATTGATTGAGTATTTTCTTAGATTCTAGTCCAGATCTAGTGAATTGTACCTGAGTTTGTACTTCCCGTCGATTCGTCAACTGAGAGGGTTTCAATCTGGATATTACACAAAGATCTAATCCTCACCTCAGTGGGGTATGAAAAAAAATACAGTATGGGTCTAGATCAAGATTATGTGATGTACAGTGTTCATTGACAACAGGGCTACAGTGTATTCTAGCCTGAAAAAGACAAGGGAGTGCAGCTGGTTGGTAGGCCCTATTTTATTCAACTTTAATAATCGAATTCCGGCCGCCCACCTATTTGATCGCCCACAGGCTAGGGACCACACAACTCAAGGAGTGCCTAGATAATAAATGTTTTTGTTTGGTCTAACCTTCAAATATAGCTAAACTTAACTAAGATAATTATTTTCTGAATGCTCACTTGCATACGCTCGACTTAAATTTACCAGGAATCATACATTTTAAGGCTAGATCATGTAGATGTGAAAGTTATAAATTGAGTATGTTCTTAGATTCTAGTCCAGATCTAGTAAATTGTACCTGAGTTTGTACTTCCCGTCGATTCGTCAACTGAGAGGGTTTCAATCTTGATATTACACATAGAGCTAATCCTCACCTCAGTGGGGTATGAAAAAAAATACAGTATGGGTCTAGATCAAGATTATGTGATGTACAGTGTTCATTGACAACAGGGCTACAGTGTATTCTAGCCTGACTACAATGTACACGACACTACTAAGCTTAATAAATCATGATAGTGCAACTGCTGACAGTCGAATGCAGTGTTTTTAGGGAGTGTCTATTTGGACTCCCTGGTGTAAAATATCGCTAAACAGTCATATTTTGCTATGATAATACGCAAAATGTTTTGAGTCGCACTATATTGTTTTGTGTTTTTGCTCCAATAAAAATATTTAGTCGGGCCGCCGAAGTAAGCGAAGTTCTCTTCTAGATTAAAGTCTCAGGAAAAATAGCACACCCACAGAATATGAAATAAAATCAATGCGATACACAGCGGTTCTTTTCTTTATATAAACACGATAATGCGCTAATTATCGTAAGCTTAAGAGTTATAGATGTCTATTATAGTTTAAATATGCTTTGAGGAGTCAAAAGCGCAGAGTAGTTATTTGGGTAAAAAGTTGTGCGTACGGGTATGGGGTACTTCTAGCCAAATAATAATTATGTTGTATTATAACCGGCTGAAAAATGGGTGAAATAAGTTCAAATCACTGCGCATGAAATTTAAAAAGAAACTAAACATTGACTCTTTTCCAAACATATCAACACAATCTAAAACTAAAGCAAGAGTTTGCAATAAAAACCACCAAAAGCAAGCAAAAAAAATAAAATAAATAAATAAATAAATTTAAAAAAAAAGCAACCCACAAAACCCCAACAACTTGGTGACCGAAAACTTTAGAGAAAACGTGGGACTTATCTTTGATTATGGAAAGCAGGTCCATCTCCAAGTTTAACGTGTCCCGGGTCTCAAGAAAATTCTTTACAAGTAGACCTCGAAGCAGGCACCCGATTGCCCAGGACTTGGCCAGTAACACAATGCTGACTTTGACTACATGGATACCCAGGACTTGGCCAGTAACACAATGCTGACTTTGACTACATGGATACCCAGGACTTGGCCAGTAACACAATGCTGACTTTGACTACATGGATACCCAGGACTTGGCCAGTAACACAATGCTGACTTTGACTACATGGATACCCAGGACTTGGCCAGTAACACAATGCTGACTTTGACTACATGGATACCCAGGACTTGGCCAGTAACACAATGCTGACTTTGACTACATGGATACCCAGGACTTGGCCAGTAACACAATGCTGACTTTGACTACATGGATACCCAGGACTTGGCCAGTAACACAATGCTGACTTTGACTACATGGATACCCAGGACTTGGCCAGTAACACAATGCTGACTTTGACTACATGGATACCCAGGACTTGGCCAGTAACACAATGCTGACTTTGACTACATGGATACCCAGGACTTGGCCAGTAACACAATGCTGACTTTGACTACATGGATACCCAGGACTTGGCCAGTAACACAATGCTGACTTTGACTACATGGATACCCAGGACTTGGCCAGTAACACAATGCTGACTTTGACTACATGGATACCCAGGACTTGGCCAGTAACACAATGCTGACTTTGACTACATGGATACTATGACTTGGCCAGTAACACAATGCTGACTTTGACTACATGGATACCCAGGACTTGGCCAGTAACACAATGCTGACTTTGACTACATGGATACCCAGGACTTGGCCAGTAACACAATGCTGACTTTGACTACATGGATACCCAGGACTTGGCCAGTAACACAATGCTGACTCCGACGCAATGAGCAGGAAAAAATACACGGCCGTGTGATAAGGAGCTCTAACCTTCAACATTAGGAGTAGCAGGCGCGCACCCTACCATAGGATTTACCACAAGCAAATAAATAAATAAAAAATTTGGGATTTAAGATTTGGCTCCTTTTTATTTATAGATAGACGTTAAGCACTATAAAACATCTTCATTTCGATTTTAATAGCACTGTTTATAGCATTGCAGATTTGCAAATATGAATAAAGTGTAACTCTCTTGAGAATCGTCAATAAAACTCTATTACGTTTACTTTTATAACGAAGCACCGTTTAAACCGCAGCATGCATCCTCGACTTCGTATAAGGCTCAGAAAAAAAAAAAAACAGGGGACATAAAGTGATCACAGGATTATGTTGCTTAAATTTAGTTTCTGACTAGACAATGGAACAATGTATGTCTTCTGTTAAATAAAATGTTATTTATAAAATGTTTTATACTGGTAATTATAGTGGCGGTAGCAGTCACGAAAAATGTTATCCTCATGCCAAAATCATAAAGGGAAGCACATTTGAAAAAGACATAATAAGTCTAAGAATTTGTGAGTGACTTCCCTTGGCTGTTGTGACGTAACAAACCCCCCCCCCCCCCCAACAAAAAAAAAAAAAAAAAAAAAAACACAAACCACAACAGCAACCAATAACCAAAAGAAAAAAAAAACAATTACAAAAGAAAAAAAAATAAACAAACAGCGTAACAATCAAAACAAAACAAACCAACAAGAAAATCAAACAAACGAAAAAGGAGGGGGAGGAGCTGGCTCAAGTGGTAAAGCTTTTGTCTTCTGTACGGGAGGTACCCGATTCAATCACATAATGGGGCTCGTCCTACCTGGTTGATAAGTACTTGTATAATGTGCCTGGCTGAGACAGGAGGTGTGATGTCCTCTTAGTGGCTCTGTGCGAGAGACACGTAATAGTATGACATGGGACCCGCCGAACTATTTTGTCCTATTAAGAACCGAATAGATGTTAAAACTAGAAACTTCCTCCAATAAGGCATCAAATAATTAAATAAAACGAAGTTAAACAAAAAGAATTCTGAAATTGTAATGATAAACAATAGTGCTTAGCATTAAAAGAAAAAAAAAGAAAAAAATCCAGGGCAGCGCCTACATTTTATGAAAAAAAAAAGTTTAAAAAAAAAGCTCTCAAATGATGCACTGATAAAACCACTGTTATACAATAATGGAGGTCGTTGTTCTTGTTATCTTCACAAGTGGGGTTGAGTTTTGGGGTCCAGTAATTATCATAAAACCCGGACCAACAACTCTCATTAAGTTACGAGCACCGATAAATTACTATTGTTCAATCGTACCCACCCAAGGCCCGCGGCATTGACAATTTTAATTAAAGCAAAGCTTGCAAACATTGCAAACAAATATTTTTTAAATTTCCCAGTTCTTTACCCCCTCCCCCCCCCCCCACACACACACCAAAAAAACACCCAATTAAAACATAAACAAACACTAAAACAAAAACAACACATGCGTGACCAATGTCCAATACTTTGAATAACACACCTCCCAAAAATCTGCGTTTGCTTACAGGCATATAGTTTCAGACATGCTGTCTCAATTCTAGTAGGTAGACAATTACGTCATAAAAGAAAGAGACGGAAGACCCAAACCCAAGATTCCCTACCATCTCCAGTAGATAATGCAAGCAAATCTCTCACTCACTCACTCACTCACTCACTCACTCACTCACTCAATCACTCACTCACTCACTCAATCACTCACTCATTCACTCACTCACTCACTCACTCACTCACTCACTCACCCACTCACTCATTAACTCATTCACTCACCCACCCACTCACTCACTCAGTCTTGTTGTTGTTTGCGTCTCTCTATCTCGGGAGACAATGGAGCACTCTCACCTGGTAGGTAAGATTAGTTTGTGGCTGAGTGGCAGCGCCTGCTGTGGCTGAACAGGCCAATTTTGGAGTGACAGGTCCTGTTACAGTTTCTGGTTTCTGCAGTGATATCCAGCTTCAGCCTCTTCCAGAACTGGAACCGACACTGCCCTCTGGCGTCTGTGTCTTTTTGTCTCTCACTGGTCCTCTCTTCAATTTTCGCACACTTGCATGCCACTCTTCACTCGCCAGGCGTCTTGGTCAGCAGCTGTGGATTCAAGATCGTTGAGGAGGATGATGCTGAGCTTCAGGTCTCTCTTGTAGACATCCTTAAATCTGAAAGATGACTGCCGGTTGGTCTGGTGCCAGCGTGTTACGTGACCTAGCCAGCTCGCACTGAAATCTGAAAGATGACTGCCGGTTGGTCTGGTGCCAGCGTGTTACGTGACCAAGCCAGCGTACACACCTCTGAGAGAAGAGGGCAAACATGCTTGGTATGCTTGACAAGCACGTTTTTGTTTGTGACACAATCCTGCCAGGCGATACCCAGGTGTTTTTTTATATTTCATAGGTGAAAGGCATTGAGTCAAACCTCTTGTCGCGTGCACAGAGTCCATGACAAATTACTGTAGAGGAGAGTGCTCAGGATTCACTCACTTAATCACCCCTTAGTCTAGATTATCGTTGGGGCATCCAGAATGATTGGGCAACAACTTTCCTCCACCCTTCTCTGTTTTCAACATGTTGTAGGGCTTCACACATCTTTTTTAATCTGTTCATTCTGTTATGTGGTATTTCTATTCTTTTTCTGTCTGCCTTTCCGCCTCCCCCCTTTTTGCCGTGCCCTTGAAGGTTCACCTTTGCAAGTCCTGTTGATCTTGTTATGTCCGTGCCCAAACCATCTTAATTAGTGTTCTCTCACAGTGGTGAGATTTTAATAAGGCCCAATAGCATGCCACTTCATCATTTGTAAGATAATCTCTGTAGGAGATCCCCGAAATTCTTCGAAAACATCTCATTTCTGTAGCTTGTATCTTTCTCTCTAACTCTGTTGTATCACTCGGAGTTAACGAAAAAGACAACGATAAAGGTAGAATTCTTCATAAACCTCGAATAAAATGGGAAGGCGTCAAGTTTTTTTTATTACTAAATCTCTACATGTATTAATTTAACTTTATCTACAATCATGAACTGAACAATAGAATTGTGACTAAAACAATGGATAAAAATGTCGAGCCAGGAATATTTAAGTTTTTTGCACATTGCTGACATAGAGCATTATCCGATTGACTTAAAAATGGTTAGTCAAGTTGACAATGTGCTGATTCACTATCTATCCTTGTCATCCTTACAAGTTTTAGTTTTTTAAAAACCCACAAAAACAAATCAAAACGAAATAAAACAAAACTAACCACACATGTTAAGTGTGCTTTGAATTCATGATAAAACTAGCTAGATAATCCCTTGTAAAAATTTAAAAAAAAGCACAATGAGGCAGAAGGACTGACAAATTAAGTGACATGGGTATGATTGAGACAAATCTGTAAGCCCAACGTTATCAGTGAAAATCGTATGTTCTGATTTATCGAAAACGCAGGCTACTGTTTAGATAAAAGGAAAAACAAAATGTCCTTGAAATTTAGTTATTCACCGATAGAGTAAAGGTTACTATAGATTATTAGAAGTTATTTTCTTATCATTGCCGATTACAATTATATGACGTCACACACTATTTTGCCATAGATGCGCGTTCTTTATATCTCCCGACAAGAGCCAAAATCTACAAAATGGAGCAATGCTAACTTGACATGAGAAAAGGCCATTCAAAAAGTAGGACCAGTACATACATAGGTACCAAAGAACAGGAGGGGGGCATATGGTAAAGCGCAGGAATTTTATTCAGGAGGTTGCCGATTTGATTCTAGATCGGGACACATTGTTCCTTATTGGTTGGAACGATGTCAGCATTATATGACCGACTGAGACAGAAGTATTGGTATTTTCGCTCTGTCTATGTATGATAGCAGGTAAATTTGTAAGACGTTAGTTTTGAGACTCCTCCGTGGTACAACATAATTATTTGCCAGCAATGAACATTAATAGGCTAAGCAGTACCGATCAGGGTGACTTTGGTGTTACATCAAAATGACTGTGTAATATACCGTCAACATTCAGCTCTTCTACGACCAGATCAATGCTGAACATAATTTATACTTTCGCGTTTCCGTGCATTATAATGCAACCATGGTGGTGCGAAAATCCCCAAGGCCAACTAAGTTAATATCTTAAATTTATAGTGGGCCCATGCAGATTGCTGGACGTGATATTTTATTCTATCGCACATCGCCTACTCTTAAATGTTTGGTTTCTCTTTAAAAGGCTTTTCGTTGTTATTCTATTTTGATGTGGGAGAAGGATGCGGAGTTATGTTAAAACATAGCTGATTTAGTGAATCATCATGGGTAAAGTTAAAAAACCTACCACCCGCATTGAAGAAAGGAATGAGATGATAAACCCAAGTAACACCTCGGTTGAAACCATTGAGTGGAGTGTGATATCTGTTTTAGACTATTATCTATTGCCCTGCCACCCCCCCCCCCTCTTTTCCATGGAGCTGTAACTGTCAGTGTTATCAGCTTCATATCACTAGAAGCGACGTAACAGTCTAGTGACCTGTGTATCAATACGTGTGATTAATATGTTACCATGTTACCATGTTACCAGCCAGTGAGGACGTGCGGCACTGCAAGTTGGTGGGACACAATTGTCCGTTAGTACTTGTATTATCTTTGACTCGTACCTACTTTTTTCAGTGACGTTATTGTTACATCTGAAAGTCGAACTTTAAATGGGTGCTGCTGGTTAAGAGAGCTTGAAGGGCATTAAGGTTGAGTTTAATCAAAGTTACTTTTTAAATTAAAATCTTTGCAGATAGATAAATTGATAGATAGATAGATAGATAGATAAATAGATAGATAGATAGATAGATAGATAGATAGATAGATAGATAGATAGATAGATGTATAGACAGATAAACCGACAGAGAGATAGATAGAGACAGTAAAATAGAGAGAGAAATGAAGAAAATGAAGACAGTCTGAGATTAAAACCGATTGTCTCCCTATGTAAGAAATTCAGTTAAACAGACATCAATGACTGTTTTACCTAAGAAGGTAACAATTCATCATGGCACTTGGGGCACTTGGGCCTGTAGGTTGTCAAAGATTATGATGGTAATGATAGTGCATAGATGCACACTACGTAAGGCTCAGAGGGCGTTTCTTGCCAGAAAGGTAGTTTTATTGTGTATTGATCGTTTAAATGAAAAGTTTTACAAGCCCGGTCCATCACTGGTAGTGATCTAAGAACTCTTATTATAAACAAATCTTTGTACAAGAAAATAAATGTTTTGCTCTGTTTAAAGTGTATATTTTTCAAGCCATTAAACAGCATATTGAAGTCTATTTTTTCATTCCATTCTGAAAGTTATTTGATTTTGGGAGAAATTTACAGAGTTTGCCCTATGGTCATATTGGTCGTGTTTTAAGGACGCCCTTCTTGACAACTTGGCATTTATTAATAAAAGTTTTAATTCAGAAAAACAAACAAATTATCTTTAAATGTCTAGGCAATATCATCTTTTAATGATCTTTAGATTATATTAAAACAATAAAACTCAAGGCTAGTTTGTTCTTCATCAGCTTTTCCTAAATGATAAAAATTGTATCTTATATAGATATTCTATAACCTAGAATGATATAGGTTTGGTCTGTGTTACTATTTTGTGACCAAATGAGGCACAAGTCCTGATAATTATTATCCCCTCTACCTCTCTGTGTGGCACCATGAACAATAACTATGTATCGTACAGGTTTGCTTTTCGCTTTAACCAGCCTAGCTGAAATTTGACGGTAGGAAACAACCAACGAACTCTAGCAAAAAGGTGGTGTATTAAAAATAAAAAATAGATCCGTGAGTAATAGTCGAAGTTGACGGTGCTACATGTACTACTACTATATCAAAAAGATAGGTTCTCCTCCAATTATTTTGCCGTCACAGTTTTTCGTGTTTTCACCAGCCTAGATATATTTTTGTATCAACAAAGCTGGATATCAGCCAGACTTGGGTATCAGTCGAGGATTCCAGAGACATAAATAACTATAACATTAGCATCGGCACCAGTTCTTGATGGGTGTTTGTTTTTACCTAAAAGCGTCACCGAGCTGGGAGAATGCCGATGGCGCATGTGCGATGACCCTGCAATGACCTGCCACCGTGAGCTGACAGTTCAGCTGATATAGCCGGACAAGTGCCAACAAAGGCACAGATCCACCCAGAGCCTGCACTCGTTGCCCCTTCTGGTTGGGTCGGTGTCACTTTAATTTACCCGGATGAGACAGATGTCATGGTGTCCCCGCACTGTCTCTGTGTGGCAGCACATACAATTATCCTAATTATAAGAGTCTTTTGTGCCCGTCCATAATATAGTCTATACAATGTTTACGTCGGGTGCTAGGCAACAAATAAACAAACAAATAAACTGCCATGAGCATGGCGTATTTATTACTTGATATAAAACTCTAAAGAATGCAAAAGAATGCACAGGCAATGTGCCTGTACCACAGCTTATATGGATAATTAATCATTGAACTTCATTAATTTTCTATACGACAGAAAGTTTTTTTTTCATCTCTTGGCGTTAAAGTTCACATAATTTTTTTTTGCCACACAATGTAAAAATGCTGACGGCAAGAATAACATTGAAAAACAAAAAAAAACAACAACAAAAACGACGGCCAAGTAAAAACGTTTATGTGCTGCATCTATGATTGAAATGGGTGTAGGTAAATCCTGAACACGACCGATAGACACTCTTCACTCCCTCCTATATCTCCAGAGTTTGCTTGTGGTTCTTACATACATTAAGCAGATCCTTTGCAAATGAAAATTATTTCAAATGTACAAAAAAAGTAACAGAAAAAAAACGGTTTGCTCTAAGAAAAGCGCTATGTGTTGTTAATGAAAGTAATAACATAGCTCCTGATTTTGTTTGATTTGTTGGTGTCTTAATGACTATCCTCAGCAACTAGAAACGGGCCTCAAGTATTACGTCTGAAATTTTTTGCTGCTGCCAAACAGAACAAACCTGTAAACCTGAACACCTCCTGACTCATCAGGTCACATTATATCAACACTGCTCCAACCAGTAGGGAACCAGGCATAGCCCTCCCTGAGATTGGACCGGGGATTTCTCCAACAGAACTGCACTAGAAAGAACAATGACAGGTGCAACTTAACAGCCGAGCTTAATTTCAATCTTTGTCTAAAATTTAAGTATATGCGAAGCAGAGTTTTTTTAAAACCCTACTCTGGGATATCTCTCACGTTTTTCGTTTAAAAAAAAAGGTAAAAAAAAAAAAAAGGGATAACAATAGCCAATGCACGAGCTGTCTTTGTGCTGCCTATGTGATATGCAAGTTCCCCTTCAGTATTCTGGTTTGTGGAAGGTAACATCTCTAACGTGATTCTAGTTCACGCTAATAGAGGTCTTGAGATTTCAACAACATCCACAGATGACATAATCACGTCGCTTAGGCACGGGTTATCTGGTCGCTCATTGGCTCCGTAAGTGTAGGATAGAGCTATGATTTAACGACCATGCCGAGTCCCTTACCTAGCGTCTTTGTTTTCAATGTGGCTCCCGTTATCATAAGGCTTTTAATGACAGATACCGACTCTAGACTCTAAATTTCCACCTGTATAGTATGTTCAAAATACGCTTTTGCCATTTAGCAGGTCCTCCACAATGAGAAAATACAACACATATAATTATTACGTGCTAAAAAGTAGGATGTACAATGAGAACAGATTAAGTTTTACTTTTGAAAAAGCTCTGTGTAGTGTAAACAAAATAGAAAAACATTAATTTTCTTAGTTTAAATTCTTCTAGGTTACTAAGAGGAATCCTACAAAGTTACGGGTCAGAGTTATAAAGTCTAATAATTTTTCTCCTACTGCTGTTTTGCGTGATAAGGTGAATTAAGTGCACTTCTATAATACAGTTGTGACAAATCAAAGCATAAAAGCTTGGCTAATGACAAAGAACTGCGCTAAATTTGTTGTTAAAACCTAGCGATGAGATCTTCATATAACATACTGTCGTAAGTACAACTTTGCGGCAGCGCTCTTATTCTTATACCATACGACGAGTTGTATGCTTAATACAAATTTGTAATTACGACCAAAAATGTCTTTTTATGAAGAGAGTAAACTGATGTTTCAAAGACAAAACCTGAGAAAAATGTCGCTAGATTTCTTTTGCACATCGACCAAGTTTTCACTTAAAACAGCGTTACTATAATCAAACTGATTTTTTTGGTACCTTTTTTTTTTCTCTTTTTCTTTTATCATGTAAGAATAGTGCGCTATGCCATTAAGAACTGCAAAAAATCTGTCACCATTAAAACGTGAATTGAGAAAATAATGTTCATGGCAAGAAATTACCTGAGAAAAGCATCGACATGAAGCCTTGAAGGCTGCGGGTTAAAATAATGATAGCAAATTGAAGTTGGTTGAGTTGGGGCTGACCTGACAACTAAATTGAAAAAATAAGTAAAGGGTTTTGATAGATTTTCCGCTGGTCTTGTACGTGTGTCAGTTGTGTTGAAAACTGGGAGCGAACCTGCTAGAGTGGAAGAGCGTTGGTCGCCGGATCGGGAGGACTGGCTCGCAGTTCAAAACCCTCGATGGATCAAATATGTATTTGTTCGATTTCGTTCTCTACTGGTTGCGTCGGTGTCAGTATAATGTGACCAGCTGAGACAAGAGTTAAGGTCTCCCCTCCTTGTCTAATGTGTGGCAGCAAATAAAAGTGTGAGACGTCAGTCTTGGAGCCCGTCCTCAATATAGTCTATCTAGTGCTGAGGATGGGCGTTGAAAGACCGACTCAACTCAACGTATTGAAGATTAATAGGTTGGCAGCTCTTAGCTCTGGTTCTGATCATGATGTGTGATGTGCACACCGAGCTGCACCGAGACGCACCGAAAGTCTGGCTTTGGCTTGTCAGCTTTCCTGGCTAGGGAGAAGTTAAAATTCAGGTGCAAAGTTTTATTATCCATAATTATGCCTTCGTACAGGATATAGAGTTGGGGATTTTATACATGTAATCTATATGCCTATGCCTGTGGAATAAGCTTTGTTCAATAGCATAGACTTATCAGAGAAAATAAAATTGTGCACCTGCAAAATTCTTTCCATACCGAAACCAAAAATACTTTTATGCTGATTATAGCGTACAATTATGCCATAGACAAACGAATTTCTTTGAGCGTGAGA
>RQTK01001081.1:0-23548 GCA_003991915.1 Elysia chlorotica
TCTGAACAAGTTATCACCCAACCAAAACCTTTTTTTTAAAGTGTCGACTACACTATGGCTGGTTAGAGGGAAAGTTTTGTATAATTTGTTGCTCAACTGGGAGGAGTTGATTTTGTATTTCACTTCAGCAGAAATACATACAAGTGTAGTACCACTTTCAATAAACATTCTCTACACAATTTTTTAGAGAATAATGCTATTGACTTTCCTGGGAAAAAAGGTTCTTCTATGCCAAAGAAAGTCCTGACAAGACCTATGGCAGACCTGTTCAGTGACTTTAAGAAGAAAAATCCTGATGTCAAGATGTCTTTTTCTACATTTAAAAGAAGACGCCACCCACATATTGTCCTTTTGTCATCTAGAAAATTTTTGCAATGCCTTTGCAAAAAATGCACTAATGCAATGCTTTTGATGTCTGTTATTAATTCAGAGCTACCTCGAGATTCGAGAATAAGCAATGTTGAAACTTTAGTAAACAAAACCTTATGTGAATCTGTTTGAAATTTTGCATTGAAAGAGAGTGTTCTTCTTGTGGCGTTGATGCCCTTTTTTCTTCTTTTGAAGAGCAAATTTCCGATTTATATAAAGAAAGAAAGTGGTCTTGCTGGGAGAAGACAGAAAGGTGTTCTAAGGATTTAGTTTTTCGTCACAGTTCAGTGTCGGAAATATTGTCGCTGTTAAAACAAAATGTTTTTTTTTTGCTTTCTAAACATCTCAAGGTGGTTCAATGGCAGCGTAAGCAGTATCAGCTTTTACAGGCTAACCTGCCAAAGGGCCATGCAGTGTGCACTGTGGACTTCGCAGAAAATTATCTTTGTAAATTCCAAAACGAAGTTCAGAGTGCACACTGGTCATACAAGCAGGTGACTGTTCACCCCTGTGTATTTCATTACAGGTGTGACAAACCTTCTTGTTACAAAGTTATTACTGAGTACTTTGTGATTTTGTCTGATGTGTTGAAGCATGACAATGCATTTACAAGACTAATTTTTGACTTATGCATTTCTATATTAAAAGCCTATGGTATTACTGCTTTCCACATCTTTAGTGATGGCTGCAGCAGCCAGTATAAAAGTAGATATACCATGAGGGATTTGCTAGCTCTGCAGTCCAAACACCCTTCTATTTTTCTCACCGGGCACTATTTTGGTTCTAACCACGGGAAGTCACTGTGTGACTCTTGTGGAGGTACTGTTAAAAATGTAGCCACGAGAGCTGTCCTCTCTGGATCTTCCCATTATTCAGAGTGCGGCAGAATTATTTGATTTCTGTTGTGACAAGATGACTGTCACGGACTCTGGTGATTGCTCTAGTCATCAGAGTTTAAGATCTTTTCATATTGTAAGTCCTGAAGACATTGTAAGTTTTGAAAGCTCTGTGAAAGCAGTTAAAGGAATTCAGGCTGTACATTGTGTTAATCCCATCACAACAGGGAAAATTAATGTTAAACATTTGTCTTGCTTCTGTGAGATTTGCCTGATTGGGGAGGAAGGAGAGTGTAATAATGTTCAATTTACTGGAGTTTGGGAAAGTCATCAAATATGTCAAAATTATACTACCGTATGCTAACTTCATCCCCTGTGAATTCTGTATGCAGAGATGAATTTTTCATTGCCCTCCAACAAAAGTTGGCCACCTGCACCAATTTTAAAGAGTTGCATGCTGCAGCAACAGTAGCTTCTAATGAGCTCTCAGCCTGTCCTCTATATCCAGTTAAGGAAAGGTCTATTTTAGACATTGGAGGTGCAGTTGATGCATTGGCAGAGTCTCTTGTCCCTGATTATTTAAGACCATTGCACCCTCTACTTGTAGTTGCTGATGGGAACTGTGTACCACGTTCCCTGAGTGCTTTGTGTTTTGGTACAGAAAATTTTCATACTGAGATCAGGTGTCGAATTGCCATTGAGCTTGCTCTCAATAGTTTTGATTACTTATGTTTAGAGTCAATAGACTTAAGTTTGTTACAGCAGTTTTCAGACTGTTACTCTGAAAACCTGCAGGAGACTTTTCAAGCAGAAACTTTGTCCATCTGTCAGATGTCTCAATACATGGGCATCTGGCAGTTGATGGCTGCTGCTAATTCACTGGGTGCATATATTCTTTCAGTGTATCCTCCTCTGGGTCCATCTATCTATAGGAAATTCATGAATAGGACAATATGACCTAGGCATGCAACTTCTAACAGCACTATGGTCCTTTTTTGGTCAGCAACAAAACATCATCACGAGACAATGCCACAGGCATCCTGGACTGCAAACCATGTTGTGCCAATGCTTGGTCTGTCCCGTACAATTGACATAGAATGATAGATGTTGAAGATTGACATTAATATGCTCAGCTTGTGTCCAATTTTGTCATTTATTTCTGGGTTGTTTTTTTTTTAAGTTTAACCCTTTGAGACTGTTTATGGGTTTGAACCCATCAAAAAGGTATTGCACTGCATTATATTTTAAAGTAATTCACTGTTGTTTTATTCAGAATTTTGAAGTGTTTCATAACAATGATGTACTGATGAGCTCTCTTGCAATTTAGGACACGATCTTATTTTATCGTTTGTAAATTTTAATTGCCATGATTGCGTATTTCGGTCAAATTGGGTGGTCGAAAATTTGATGTCTTTTTTTGTTTTGTTTTGATTTCATTAAGTATTTTGATCAATTTAATGCATTCTATCATTTTAATACCGTGCTTTTTGTAAATATTCATTACTAGTTCAAATAGTATTCAATTAGGAGAGTGATCCAGTCTAAAGCTTTATTGAAATCAAACATGTCGTCATCAAGAATCTTGTCACAATTGACTCAGAAATTGCCATTTGAATTGATTACACTTTAATTTATGAGTATTTATCTGTTAAAATGGAGAGATTTTAAGATATTTATTGGAATGAATTGAATAAATCAATTGGAATAGTGTGTGTAATCCTATTAATGCTGTTAGGTGACTCAAAATTGTTGTCATTGAGATATCTGTCACAAGTGACACGGAAGATGCATGTTTACAACATAAAGCTTCACAAAATTTGTCTGAGATAGAAAGAATAAGATACTCTCACTTAGCAATTATTATACCTGGTACTAGTGAAAACTTTAAATTGGTGTATTTTTTTTCAGCCTTAAAAATGTGTTTTAAGATGTGTCGCTTGTAACATGTGACGTCAAAACATTTACTTTTTCTCAATGAATTTTTTATGTATGCATATTTTAAATTTTTACAGCTGTATTGAATTCTTTAAATGACTCAAAATAAAAGTTATGATGTTTATTTTTCCTTTACAAAAATGTTGTTTCTGACTTCAATTTGTCGTCATCAGTCACAAGTAATACACTATGTATAGTCCCCTTTGACATCATAATTCCAAGGAATAGATGAAAAAGTTATCTTTACACTAACTAAACCTTAAACTATGAACTATCAGCAGCTATAATAACCAAAAAATGTGTTGCTAGAAGGTACTTTAAAAAATGCACCCCTAAAGGGCACCTTTTGACCTGGGCTCATGTACATGCTCAACAAGACTGCAAATTCAAAGCCAGACTCTTGAAGGAAATGCTGCTTGATCCTGTAAACAAGCTGTCGTTTCATTTCGCAATTCCTGTTGTTCAAGAATTTGAGCGTGTCAACAGTCTTTTTCAGTCGTCGAAGATGGGTTCACTTGTTTTGAACAAAGAATTGTTTTACTGCACAGCATTCTGAAAGTGGACTATGTGGACAAAATGGCTGACACCTGTTGACACTTTCGCTCGGTGGATAGTCTCTTTCCAACTGTATTCTTGTGGATATTAGTACTTCATTGTGGTGGAATCTATTCTTCAAATGTATCTAAATATGGGATCTTTTAAAATTCGAGGAAAAGCCAGGAAAACCAAAAGGTCCGCCTAAGAATCTGCGACCAATAACACTGCTAAACACCATCCGAAAAACACTTTCAACTATCGTACTTGAGAGAATAAGACCACATGTGGAAAAATACATCTCTCATAGTCAAAGCGGTTTTCGTCCAAATAGAAGTACAGCAGACGTAGCATGGACACACAAATGGCTGGCCGCAAGCACACTACAAGAAAAGATAAGCATAACATTAACAATTACTGGGATAGATATGTCAGCAGCCTTCGACACAATAGACAGAGCAACTCTCCTTAACATACTCGAAACCATCATCGAAGAAGACGAGCTGAGATTAGTGCGGTTCCTCCTAAGCAATACCTGCCTAAATATAAGAATAGGAGGAACAAAAGAGGAAAAGAAATTTACAAGTAATATAGGCACACCTCACGGAGATAGCCTTAGCCCGATCCTATTTGTGGTATATCTTGAAAATGCTCTCAAAGAAGTCAGACCGTTACTTCCACAACCAGTAACTGAATCCGAAAAAACTCTTCCCAATGAAATAGCATATGCAGATGATGTGGACTTCATAGCACGAGAGAGAATAGACGTAGCACAGATACAGAGGGTTCTAAAAAGATACAACCTTGAAGTTAATGTCGATAAAACAGAATATAAAATACTGGACAGAAATGAAAAAAGCTGGAAAAACACTAAAAAAAAAAAGTCGGAGCCCTAATTGGAGACACAGAGGATGTACAGAGAAGAAAGCAACTGTCCACCGCAGTCCTAGCCAAATTACAGAACGTGTGGGTGAGAGGCGACAAACTTAAGAAGGAAACAAAACTGAAGCTGTATAGAGCACTTGTCAAATCTGTCTTAACCTACAATTGTTCTACGTGGACTGACATCGATATATAAATATATATCATTGTTAATAGACCATCCCATACACTGTGGTCCCATATTATATTAATATATATCCCAATAAATACTTTGCCATAAGTAAACCTGAAAAAGATCGCAGAACAGAGGGATCAGTGGAGGATTCTATGCACAAGAATACAAAAGGAAGCCGAGGCGTTGCAGTCTGACGACTATGATGCGGAACGGCGATAAGTCAAGTAAGTCAGTCTGAAAGTACGGATTTTTCATGATGATGGGTCCAAAAAAGAGCTCAGAAGCTGTGATTATGGTTGCAAGTTTGAGATGGAACTGCAAAAGTACATGCACAATGTCAAAGAAGACAAACAGGCAGCAGAAATCAGGATAAATGATACCGTTTTCAGATGCCACTCAATGCTGGAGGAAGCATTTGTGCAAGTGGAAAAGAGACTTCCACCATCCATGGAAGTGTTTAACTTAAGGGACTTGGAGCTTTGAACTCACAAAAAGTTTTGAGTCAAGTGGAGAAGGCATGTTTCAAAGACCTGCCATCGAAGTTTTTGATGGATGACAGCTTGTCAGGTATTGAAGAACAATACAGAAGAATCCATCTTGTTGACTGGACTCTTGAACCTGCCTTCAAAAATGCTGCCCTACCAACTGATGCAGAATTTTTTTGGATGGGAGTAAAGCAAACACACTGTTTTAAAGAACTTGCTGATTATGCCCTCACCTGTCTTGTTACACCAACCAGCAATGCTTCAATAGAAAGAATATTTTCCATGGTGACCTCAACCAAGACGAAATTCAGAAACAGAATGAGCTCTTCCACCCTTGATGCAATCATAAGAATCAAAACACACCTTTTTCTCAAAGATCTTTGCTGTGTGAATTTCAGGGCAACAGATAAAATGTTTCAACTTTTCACCACTGACATTATGTACCCGACAAAAGAAACCCCATCAAGTGCCTCTAGCTCAATTGCTGAACTTCATGATGATGAGTGTGATTGGCTTGAAATGAGTGAAGCACAGGAGGATGTGGGCCATGCTCACACTTTCTTCTAAGCTGTGAGTGTGACTTTGTGTGAGTGAATTTGTTAGCGGATATCAAAGAAAGACAAACCTGCAAATCAATTATTTTTAATCAAATTACACGTGATTTTGAAATTCGTTTTCTTCAACTGTTAGGTTTTGAAAGTGAAAAGAATGCTCAAATTACCGTTATTTTGTTTTTGTTAACCAATACTGACTCAGCATTGTGTGACTTGGATAATACTTTCTTGATCATTCACTCTTCAAAGTTCTCGAGAGGATTGGATTACAAAAAAGAACTCTAAAATTATAAAATAAAAAAAATTAAATTTAAACAACAAAGGGTAAGCCAAAGTTCTGTTTATTCTAGAATATAAAAAAATAATATTTCACTTTTATGAGTATGTGTGACTAAAATACTTACTTTTAGAAATTTGGTAAGTTTTTAAAGCATTTGGCAAGTTTTTGTCACACATTTGGCAAGTTGTCCTGAAAAAAACTGGCAACCCTGGTTAAAATCCTACACCACCACATAGATAACTTATACTTTAGAGAATGAGAATTCACCAAAATGTATTCCACTTTGCTGGAATATATGAGTTCTATTTTACAGGCGGAAGCATCTTACTTTTCTTAGTGTCATTTTGTAGTGAAAAATTTTCAGTGAGCACTCTTATGTCTCCTTTTAAAGACCAAAATAAATGACACTGTTTTAGTGTTTAGAATTTTTCACCCATCTGTAGACACTATCGCTTAAAATGCTAGCTAAAACCTAAAGCAGACCTAATCCCTTCTAACAAAGTTCCATAACTTTTGGTGAAATCACATTTATAATAAGACCATTGTACAGTACACCAATTACAGTATTTGATGAATTTCCACTACATCTTTTTAAATCTTGAAAGCTTGATATTACTTAATTAGGGATCTTAAAGCATTGTGTGCCATTGTACATGATTTGGTTGATTGGTTGGCTGGTTTCTAATGTCTAATATCAGCAACTAGGCTAAAGACCTATAGCAGACAGGTTACAAAATTGATGATTGAAATTTTTGTGTGTGTAGTACAAAGCAGTGAAGGAATAAACCCTTGGTGCTACTGCAACAGATAACTAGGCACTTTAACTGTGAACGACTAGGACAATTTCCTCTTTTTGGCTATAAAAGCCTGTAAAGATTTTACAAACGTTTTTGACCCTTGTCCTGGACACAGAACCTGCTCCCCCAATCTTTTTCTAGTGATAGAATCTGACGGCTGTTCACTGTATGTATTACTTGAGGCTAGTCTAGGCTTAGATGAAGATGAAATTGTTTTTTTTAATGATGATTTGCTTTGTCTTGAAAAGTCATACTCATTTGAGACAGGTGAAGGTACATTCCCAAAATATGAATGAGAGGAAGGCGTGGAAACACCATGCTCTGGATCACTGGTACATTTTACAGTAGTTTTATCTTCACAAACTTTTGGCGATTTATTGTAGGAAGATGTTAGATGAATTGCATCCTTTACAGTTTTCAAACTTCTGACAGGTACTTTGATGTTTCTGTTGGAAGATTGGTCTAGAAACCTAGGAGATCCATTGCCTAAATTGTTGGCCTTTTTCGCGGAGCAGCTGTTGTTTGCAGTACTTAGTGACATGTCTCTATTTTGGTCACATTGCTTAACAACATAAGGATCCTTTCTAATAGAAATCAAACATTTTTTTGGCACCTCTCTTCTCACAGGGCCTGGAACAATATGTACATCTTTTGTCAATGTCTCGCAGTCAATTCTCATCATTTGTATCAAGCAGTCATTCCTTGCTGATTTGTATATATCTTCTCTTCTAGATTTCATTGTCTCTCCCTGTTCCTGCACAGTGCCTTGCCTTATTTCTCCTGAAACCACTGAAATGTGTGTTGACTTCATTTTTTTATGAAAATTATATTCATCCTTACCATTCTTTTTCTCAAGCAGCAATATGTTCTCAGCAACATAGTCTTGTTCACAAAATGGTCTTTCAGAATGAAGCTGCAATGCAGACATAGGTGGCTCATAAATATTGCCTGTTACTCTTGGTTGATCTGTTAACAAAACTTTGCTCTGGTTGTCCTCGCCTTTCACAGAGATGCTTTGGCTTGCATGAAGACAATCAGGGCTAGACAAATAAGCCTCAAAGCATGACATGTCTACTCTGTGGTCGAGGCCAAGCCCACACTTATCAAATGATTTAGTAATGGGTTTAACACACTTCGGTCTCATAGCTGACACAAAGTCTAGCAGTTCAGGATAGCTGGGATGATTGGAGAAAGGGATCACATACACATTAGGTAGCTCCATGAACGCTTCATCTTTTGATTCTGAAAAAAAGAAAAGAGATTTTTAAAAATATATTTTGTCAATAGATGACTATATACATCATATCTCTACAAGACTGACCAATTTTCCCCTGCCAACAATGCTGCAACCAATCTCCTATTCTCTAATATGATGTATTATGACTTGTCTCATGTGTAAGATAAAATAATCTGTCAAAATAGGGTCTCAGAAAATTCTTTGCTGAGTACCATTTGCAGAATCCTAATCGGTGTGATGTCATTCTGAATTTTTTTAAATTTAAGTTAGTGACAATAATTTAAGTGTTTCCTTTCCAGCTATTTCTTAAACTTCCTTTGCTCTTAATATAAGTACATGTACATGTACTATGATGTAAAAAAAAATGATACGGTAGCATTTTCTCAAATAAACTAAAGTGGAACAGTATCTTTGTATGAATAGTGATTTATTTGAAACATTGGATGAATATCAATTATCATATATAAATTATACTTCAACTCTTGAAATTTAATCAAAACAAAATTTATTATACAAGACAGTTTACTGAAGACAAAGAGGGAAAAAATCGGAGTTGTTTATCTGTTTATTGAATGTAGGGATTTCTTTTTCTGTTTATTGAATGTAGGGATTTCTTTGAGACTGAGCTCGTTGTAAGAGTTCTACTGTACCTAGAAATTTCTAATAATATAATTCCCCTTAAGTTTGACTTTGGCACCTAGCTCCATGGTATAGCTAGAAACAGAAAAAAAGGCAAAATTTGAAATTGAAAAGCTGGTGTTTACCTGAATTTTCAGCTGTAGGTATAATGACGATGACGTTTTTATCAATCTTTCTCAGTTTGGCAACTTCTTGGCGGCTTATGTTCAATGGCACTGCATAGATTCGTGACTTATTGATGCTTTGTGGTGAAGTGAAAACATTTGTGTCAAACAGTGCACAGTAAATGTTGTAGAACATTGTTGGTACCACAATAGTTTCATTGAGTTGAGTCCCTAGCTCACCCAACAAACATTCTTTACCAAGCTTGTGGACTCCGATGATAATTTTGTGTTTGGGATGCTGATGAATTATGTCTAGTATGTGAGATAAACTGTCCCTTCGTGTTGGCAAAGTACACTCCTGATCACAAAATGTGTTGTCGATGTACAGGATGTCTGCAAATTTTGCAAATGAGCAACATTTAGCTATCACATCTGCAGAACAACGAAAGTTTCCAGTATAGAAAATGCTGCCAAAACTGCCCTGGAAGTGAAGCATTATGGCACCAGGACAGTGATTTGCATCAAACGCCATTACTGTAAAGGGCCCTGATTTGGATTTTAGGGTGACTTTTTCACAAAGAGGCAAAACTTTCAACTGTCTCCTTGAGATATGATAGCATTTTTCCAAAAGCACTGCTGTTATCTCTGAACAGTAGATTGGCCTTTGCCAAGACGATGTCAAACCAGCTATGTTATTTCCATGTACGTTGGTGAAGAAGTGAACATACATATTCTGGCTGTTGCTATTTTTCCAGTAATCCACTGCAATATCAGAGTCAGGCAAAACATGACCATTTGTAGTGCTGCAATCTGCAGGTAACGAAAGTAATTCATTAGTTTTACAAACACTTCCAAATTTGATAGCAGGATCATACTATTAGAAAAAAAAAGTTCCCAGTAGGAGTTCAAATTATACACGAAGAAATACTTTTCTTTCAAATCTAATCCTTGAGAAATGTTATCAGCTTTCAATAAATGTAATGTATGACTATGAGTTGCATTTGGAAAGTGAAAAGGAAAGAAAGTTTTTTATAGGGTTTGGATCATATCTTTTACCATTTTCTATCAGTCCTAATTGCTTACTTTTATTTTTTTTTATTTTTAGTATCCAAAATTGTGTTAGGAGATGCCAGTTATTTGATTCCCAATAATATTAGAAAGCATCTTGCTCTCTTACAAAATAGCTAGAAATGATCCACAAAATACAATTTTCTCATATCTGATAAAATGTCGAGAGAAGCAATGAGTCAAAATATTTTTTTAAAGTACCTTGATTGATTTAAAACATATGAATCATGACAAACAAATCCCTAAACAGTACATTGAATTATAATTCAAGGTATTTCAACAAAAGAAACAATCACAATTATATCATCAAAAAAAGGAAGAGGAAAGCCAATAAAGTATACTGTAGATTCAAGAAGTGACGCTTCAGAAAATAACCAAAGACATCCTTAGATGCAAACAGATGGAATTAACAGCTGTATCTCAAAATTCAAATTTAGAAAACAGTTAACACATCTGAAAAAGTTATTACTGTTAGCAGCCAGCCTATATGAAACGTTGAACCACACGTCAGAAATACAAAGACAACATCTTGGAATCTTAGAGACTTAAAAATACATTTACAACAGAAGCATTAAATTAGTATGGTATCAAGATCTGCAAGAGCACATGTTTAAATAACATAAATGAATGTATACACTGTACTAGTTTTTACTATTGAACTAAAATAAAAATTATGTACGTAATTGTTTGTTTGTTTGTTTTGTGGCTTGACATCCAACATGAGCACTATAAAGGTTATATTGTGGACAGGCCCCAAGAATGACATCTGATAATTTTACTTGCTGCCACACATGGGATAGGGCTAGACCGAGACTCACATATTTGCAGGTCACATTAAAGAATAAAAACTGGGACAAAATGGGACAAATAAATGTTTGACCAATCAAGAGATTTGAACTGCAGACCTTCTGTTCTGGAGGTATGTAGGTATTTTTAATTTCTTATGAAACAACAGCCCTATTATTAAAATTTGAACATGCCTCAGCAGATTCAGGAATTTTGTTCCGTATAATATTAAAAACACCATTCTCGCCAACTTTATACACTACCTCAGTACAGGTGCTGATTTATTGCTTTCAGTTAAGCATTACTTAGAGGAATAAAAGTGGTTCCTAATAGACATAATAGAGATCCAAATAAAAGCCCAGTACATAATATTTTTATATTATTACTTCTTAAATTCAACTGATCAAGTTACAGGTAAAATCAATGAGTACACACATTTAGCCCTACTCCAAGAACATTCTCAACCATTCCACAGTTTAAATAGTTGGCATTAAGATATTTCATAAAATAGAAGGTAAGTGGATACTGATCTGCATCACTATAGTATCAGCCTTAAAACTTCTTTGAACACATTCATATTTAAGAAATGCATTGCTTTTTTGTTATGGAGTGACACAACCACTTTAAATTTAAAATAAAATTTCTCAACTTTTTCACTTTACCTGCAGTAGAATATATGGTAGCAGCCGTGGCTTCCGGTTCTTTTCTCAAGACAGCATGACCAGTTCCTTCACAAGTTCTCCATACATGGTTTTGTTCTTCAGATACAGAGAAACTTGATGTACCAAAATTATGGCTGATATCTTCATTACATAATATGTGTTCCAAATCTAAACTATGAGATGCAGAATCCTCATAGATTTTAAGCTTCCCTGCCCCAAATTGTTGGTCACGATTTTTAGATGAATTGTGTTCCTGTGGTGCAACTGATGTGACTTCTAACTCTTTCTTTGCAGAACAAGCACCAAGCACCGAGACTACTCCTTGAGTTTCTAGATCAATTAATTCTTTACTTTTTTCACGAACTTGGGCCATTTCCTGTTCCATGCATTCTTTACTTGAAGACAGGCTATCTATTTTCTTTTTGCACTGGTTTTCCTCGGGGGAAAAGGTTTGCTCAGGTTGAACATTTGGATTGTTCTGAAAAACCTGCTCATGTGATTTAGTTTTGTGTTCTGAGATCACAGAAAAGAATTTATTATTTGTAGTTACCAGTATATTATCTTTGTCAATATCACTCGATCTCCTGAAGTCAACATCTAAGTCCAATTTTTGGCTTGAAAATTGTTCATGACTCACTTCCTGCTGAATAACAGATAAATCAGTATTATTTGAAGGCAAGCAGTATCCTTCTGATGTCTCATCTCTATCAATATAGACCACACCTAAAGTCTTTGATCTTAATTTCTTGCGATGACTATGCTGCTTCTTTTTATGTTGATGTCCTGCCGTTCTACTTCGCCTGGATTTCAGGATAGAGTTAAGTTTTAATCTTGCCATGGTATTAGAAACAACTGAAGCACTGGGAATTCTGTTTCTTGTATCATTATACTGGTCCACAATTTTAAAGACTCTTTTGCTATTTAAGCACACACAATCATCATTGATGCCTTTGTCATTTGATTCATGATCATCGCTGGTAAGCTGGTTGATGAGAAGATCACCTCTTTCCTCTTCAATACTGGGATTCTGATGATTATGAAATGATGGACTTGACAATAGGGAATGAAAGCATGACATGTCTGCTCTACAGATGAGTGACTCTCCACAGAGCGATCCAGGTCTCTCTACAATGGGTTTGATGCACTTTGGCTTCATAGCTGTTACAAACTCCTGCAGCTCAATGTAGTTGGAGTGGTCTGAGTAGGGGACCACAAAAACCCCTGGCAAGGATGACATGGGAGGATTTTTAAGTCCTGAAAAAAGAAAGAAAAAGGAAACATCAACTTTAAATAGCAACACAATTCAAAGTTATCCACAAAAACATATTAAGTATTTAAAAGAAAAAAACAACTAAAATTTAGTAAAAATGTATAAATAATCCATCGATGAAGAAATACCAAGACTAGTATTGACAAAAATGGTTTTATGAGAGCAGTATGGTCTTCACGTATCACGGCGCTCCAAGAGCTGCATTTTAGTTGAGCTAGGCTGAGGCACTTGCTGCCGTGATCACCTTAATTTAATGGGGGTCAGGAGGGGTTCACTTCACATCTCCGTTATCTGCAGTGCTGAGGTCTGTTACTGAATTAAGGGCCCTTATATGTAGTGCTCTAGATTAGTCAGTACATGTATTAATAGTGCACTGTCTTAATGATGTCACTGGAAAAACAAAAAAACAAACTCCCGTTTAAAAACAGAAACATTTTTTAAAGTTTGATAGTTTAAAAGATATGCGTGTCTAGATTATGTATATAAAGTAGAATATGTGACGATAAAATGCTTTCACTTAATTTTAAATATTGAACTTTTGCGCAAATCGAGCGTAATAAAAACTTCATAAAATCTTTATATATATACATGGTTATTAAACGTGGTACTTAAAATCATTCTCATTCTTTTACCCGTATCGAAGTTATGAGTAACTAAAGTATAAATGTAGCTTTTAAACAATCATATTATACCAGGAATGTTTTTTCGTGAAAGAGAGTAAGCATAAAAACATCACTTTTAAAATTTAATGTATATAAACAATGCCTTTTTAAAAGGTTCATGAGTCGGGTGTATCTATACTGACTTTCTCGGCTGTTCTTTTTCTTTTTTTAGTGGGTATACCCATATGCTTTTTACCATGCAATTAAAAAAAAAGTTTCGATTCCATAATAATTATGTTTCTATGAACGGCCCAAACCTAGAAGGGACTGGAGGAAGGTAGATGGAGAGAGTTTTATTGTCAGGCCTTGTTCTCACGAATGTTTGATCTACTGATGTGTTAGAGAGATGACTGACATTCTCCTACAGCTAGGCTAAATTTGCTGACTTTTGGTTATATTCTGCCATGTGGGCCTTATGATAGTTTCTGATCAAGCCACTGCATGTATCATTGTTTTCATAGGTAAGTGAGTTTTAATTAAAAGGAGAAGTTTCATGAGGTAAATAGCACTGTAAGGTAGCACATTATTGGCACCTTTTTATTGGATTTGGAAGATTGTTGAAAATCTGTCAATTTATCAACACTTACTCAGTGATTAGTTAGCATCCGAAATTCTGTGGATGTACACAATCAAAGCCTATCTTATGACCACTTTGTTTCAAATTTTGAGCAGATTAAATAACCTTGTTTGTAGGTAATGTAGCAGAAAGGTCCAAATCATACAATGAGAAATTGCAATGGAAGTGGTAGAAAAGTAAGAGAGAGAGGAAAGAGACATATAAACTATACTATCTTTTGGTGGCACATTTTACATGTATTTATTTTTTTTTTCTTTCAATTAAAAAAGGCAGCCTCACAGTACTAAAGAATCATTAAGCACATGCCAATTTAATTTCTATCTCTGTGTAAAGTTGAAAATACAAATTGGTACTTTTTGCACTTTTTAAAGAAATTTAGCAGCTGTAATGAAAAATACAATAATCTACTATGTCTTTTTCACATCTTTAGGCAGATGAGATACTCAGACATCCAGATTGATACAAATCTTTCTGTCTGTCTCTCTTTCTCACATTCTCACACGTTTCTGTCTCGGAGATTTTATTTTCAATCTCGTTTGTTCCACTTACTTTAAAATCTCTACTTCACTGCTTCATATTTAGTCCACTTATATACCTCATTTTCTCATTACTTTGAACAGTGAACAAAAATAATTTTCTAGATGTAAAAGTCACAAACTGACAAAACCTTTTTGGACACCTGGAACGAAAAGTTGAGTCTTGAACATGTTACCTTTTACTTTTACATGCCCCTCCACTCTCTCTGACTATGGCTGTTTCTGTCATTTAGTCTGTCTGTCTCTGTCTCTCTCTATCTTATTTTTTCTTTCTCTCTTTGTTTCTACATCTGATTCAGTGATTGTCTACTTTTTCCAACTTTTTAGTTTAGATTTTAGTATAATTGATGCATTATTCATGTTTGTAACAGCATAAATGTGTTAGTTAGCAAAAGTACAAAAAAATTTGTTAATTTTCATTCACACCTTTCTCAATGTGGGGAGAGGGGACACCCATTTCTGATGAAAATAACAGGAAAATCTACCAATGACAATGTTTCAGTCAGTACCCCCTTCTTTGCATAGTATTAATCTGGCACTTAATTCTGAGCACCATAATCTTAGGCAGAGACCAGGGTAATATACTGTATTAATTAATTTTTTTTAAATGTGTATTGATATTTACCTGTATACATAGCTGTGGGGACGATAAAGATAATGTCTCCATCAATCTTCCTCAGGTCTGCAACAGATCTATAATTTATTTGCATTGGTACAGCCCAAATTCGTGACTCCTTGATGTCATAAGAGGTAGTGAAAACATTTGTCTCAAACAGCACACAGCAAAGATTGTAAATCGTTGGTGGCACCACGATAGTTTCATTAAGCTGAGCTCCAATCTCACCTAGCAAAGTCTCTTTCCCAAGATTTCGAACTGCAATTAAGATTTTTTGCTCAGGATGCTGGCGAATGATGCTTAATATTTGGGCAAGGCACTCATTTCGTGAAGGAAAAATACATTTTTTATCACAAAAAGTGTTATCTAAATATAAAATGTCTGCATATTTTGCCAATGAGCTACAATCAGAAATTAAATCAGCTGAGCTTCGAAAATCTCCGCAGTAGAAAATGTTTCCAAACTTGCCCTGGAAATAAAGCATTACAGCCCCTGGACAATGGTTTGCATCAAATGCCATCACAGTAAAGGACTCTGATCCGGAAACAATGACCCTCTCACCAATAGGTAAAATGTTTAGCAGAGTCTTTGAGATACCATGGCGCTTAACAAGGAGCATTGCTGTAATATCTGAGCAATAGATCTGCCTCCCCCAAGATGATGTAAGCCCAACTATATGATCTCCATGGACGTGAGTCAAGAAGTGAATATAACTATCTGGAATGCCTTTAATTTTCCAGTAATCCACAGCGATATTAGTGCCTTGCAAAATATGACCATTCATCTTTATATGTCTGCCTGAAAAAAGAAAAAGAAACAAAAGACAATCTGTGAATGCAACTTATAAAAGACAAAAAATACATGTATTTCATTCTTCATCATCATCCATTAAACTGACAGTTCAAACACCCTGGCAAGTTTATTTCCATGATATAAAAAAGTAAAAAGTTAACTTTCACTGTTTCAGATACTTGGAAATGGCTCAAAAAATAAAACTATGTACATGAAACACTAATAAAGTCGTGCAAATTGATTTGTGCAAACAAGAAAAGAAAATATAATAATGTAAGGAAAAGAAGTAGATCGAACGAGTGAACACCTTTAAATGCCTTGGAGACAATCAAATTACATAGAACACAGATGTAATTGTTATTTTGTTAATAAACTAAAACCAAGTATGTACATCTTAAGGAAACTCAGATCTTTCAAATCAATTCAAATATTCTGCACATTTTCTACTCTTCAAATCATCATTCAATGGTCATCAGTGTCTTTTAAATTTTGATATCTGTTGGGGAGGTAACACCTAAAAAAAAAAAGGACAAGGACAGATTGAGCAGAATTGTAAGTAAAACATGGGGAATAGTAGGTAAAAAAAGATGATCTTGACTCATTTTTCGAACTATATGCAACAAACAAAATGCTAGAAATCATAAAAGATCCTTAACATCTGTTGCACCAAGAACATGAATGCAGACAAATAGTGTGTAGGGGTAAGTACAGAAAAACAAAGACAAGAACATCTAGGCATTCAAGCCAATTTTAACAAAATCAATTACTTTTTTCAATAATAAACATAAAAGGGCACAGCAGGACTAACATCTTCTGGTCTAAAAAATGTGTGCAATATTCTTGTCATATTTCATATAATGAAAGCCCTAAAGTTATGTAATTATAGCATTCTTATTTTTATTATGCTTTTGATAACTCTCTAAATAAGGAAATAACCACACATTTTTTTCTACCATGCTTTATCATTGATCATTGTTGCAATATATGAATATTACATGTATATAATCATATTGAAGATTAAAGCAAAATCACTTAATATACTTCTAATACGACATACATTATAATATATTTTTAAATTTAATGTTCTTGTTTCTTTTTATAACCATAACATTCGAGAGAGAGAGAGAGAGAGAGAGAGAGAGAGAGAGAGAGAGAGAGAGAGAGTGTGTGTGTGTTTGTGTGACATATAGTCATTGATACATGTTGGGGTTTTTCAAAATATTTTGCTTAAGAACAAGTACAATATACTCTATTCAATGTAAAACCTAACATTTCTATTTTTGTTTTTCTTAATTGATTTTCGCACATTTGAAATATATTAACCATTGCAAAATTCTCAATGAGTCAATCTACATGCTTTTAAAATAATAAAGAGCATGTGATCTGTACAAGATTTTTAGGTAAAATTTTTTTTATATTTTTCATGTCCTTCAATTACCTTTTACACAACCATATTTTGTATACCCACAGTGGGTTCTTGTTATATTATCAGAGTAGGACACTTGAGCAGAAGGTGGAAGATACCGCCGAACAGACAGTGAAATATTTCTCTAAAGTTATGCAGACTGTTACCACCTGTAGGGTAGGGTTGAAAGGGAGAGATCTGTGAGGGACAGTATTATTGACAAAAATAGAATACTGCCACTTGAACCATCCACACCACCGCAGAGAGGCCTTGGATGTTAAAGTCTAAGTTGGGAGACAGTTTTGTCTCTTGGAGGCATACTGCAAAGACATTCATTACAACATAATGTGCTGCAGTTCTGGGTAGTTGGCCCTGAGGCCTCTACAGTTCCACTGCAACAAATGACTACTCATTCTTTTTTTGATTATTATTTTTGGAGCCTGGCAGCCGCCCAGGCCGGCAGGTTTCTTCTCCATACCCCTCCGCTCCACAGTGACCTCTGGAGTGAAGGGGTAAGGGGCAGGTGTTTTGGGGAAGGGGGATTGGAAGGGGGAAAGGGGGAGGGGGCTAACGGAACAGTTGGGGGTAGGGGTGGACGTCATCGAAGATGGTGACGAGAAAAAAACAAAAAGATGGGGAAAGGGGAAGGCTCTGAATCTGATTTTCGGCAACTGCCTGTGAGGAGGGGGAGAGGGGTGGTCATCTATCACCTCCATTCCTTCGCTATCAGTCGCCTGAAAACGATTTTAAAACACGTTGCCAAAGGGGCTCGCTGCGATGCGTGTGATGCCTAGAGGCTTAACTTAATTACTAGAGCTCTTGATTCTGCTTCCACGGTTGAGTTCGGTTTGATCGGAGATTCAGACTTGCAGGACTGACTTTACTCCTTGTGCTTTGGCAGTGGTGTTTGCCCTGCCGCTGCTATTTGGAGGCGCTGTTTGAGCAGTCTTTATCCCAACACTGGTGGCCTTGACGTAGGTTCGACGCTTAATGTTTGGGTCAAGCTCTACGGCTAAGGACGCTCTTGCCTGTACCACCATGCCAGGCTTTGTACCGCTGACTTGCCTCTTCTTCTTTCGAATCTACGGGTCCAAGGTTTCCCTGAGGGATCCTATCCTTTAGATCTAGATATATACATGTATATATAATGGCTCAAAATACTGATCTAGATCTAATCTCTAGATCTAGAGATATAATCTATCGATTCTAGAGCAATGAGCTCAATTTATGGTCACCTGTACACCTTAGATGTACAGCACCGATCTTGAAATTTTGCATGAATACTTTTCGTCCAGTGGAATGGAACCTTTAGAACTCATTTAACTTGTAAATGTACAGTGCAATTAAAGTGCAGTTCTGATCCACACTATTAATCTATATTCCAAGCAATCTTATAATGATTACTATATATCTACATTTTATTTAAATTCAGAATCAGTGGGATTTTTTCATAGATTGCCATTAATTATTTAATACAAACCTTAATACATTATAAATACAAATCTGCGGATTTCTTAAATCTCGCATCTCATTCCTTATCCCTGAGCCCTGTTTTTAATTCTAGATTTATATTTAGAACCAATATTACTTTTTGTACTTTCTTTTAAAAAAAGAGCTCAGACACAAATCGTCTAAGACTTAGTGGAATCTCGACAAAAATTTGTTTCTAGATTGGTAGTGGAGCTGGAGCACTCTCAGCACAGTTTGCGATTGAAAGTACAGTAAGCTCTAAGTTACTCTTTGAGTTAGAGCAGTACTTATCAGATTAGATCAAGATCTGATTCTATATGTCCGAGATTACATCCCCTAATCTCTATCAGTAGATCTAGATCTAGCAAGCAATCACTAGTCTATCAGTCAGCACTACAGAATAGACCCTATATTCTTATAAAAAAATCATTAATATCTAATCTAGATCTACTTTTTTAGATTGCAATCTAGACTAGATCTAGATGTTAAAGGGTCAACTGGACAATTCATGGTTATAAATTTATGCACAATTAAAAAGTAACATCAAGAGCTGCATTGTAGGCTAAATTCAGAATTGAATTTATTTAATCTTTCCAGATCATACATCAATTTGTTGTTGTTGTTATAAATTAATTCAGCAAAGTGTGGGCTTTCGCTATTTGGTTCAAGGACATGTAGATCTAGTGAAAGATGGTAGTTGCAGAGGATGTATAAGTCTAGGTTTGGTCTCAGAGGGAGGGGGGAGGTTCTTAATCCATAAACAAGCGTGGCACGCCAGTTGACTGCCTTGCTGTGAAAGAACTACTGGTCCATTTGCAGCTATCTCACTTGCTTTACACCTCCCAACTGGGCACTGCGGGGTGTCGACCAACTGCCACTGGTAGTGGGCCTTTATTCATCCTTTATTCCTGCTTTTTCTATCATGCGAGAAACTTCTGAATCATGATCATCACTGAAAGGGTGTACATGCTCTTAAAGGGTTAACCAATGAAATCGATGAATAGGTTGGAGGATTCTCTCCTGTCACATGTCGGTTATATCATTGATGGAAGGAGCAAGATGCCCCCCGTAGAGATTTTGGGTAACCTGGCGGTGTTTAGTCCCCGTGAATAAAGACTGTTGGACTATTGAAGTAGGGGAAGGTGGTGATGAAAGCCATGCTTTGAGTGATTCACATAGAAGTGTCAAATTGTGACCCACGATACACAAAGACAGACAGTCACACATACACACACTGATGTGGAACGGGCGCCAACCACATTGCATGTTGAACTCTGTTGTTCTGTTCGTGTTGGCTCACTTTGACACTGTGCTGAGTTTATTTGGATAGTAGGCTGACACACACTGTAGCTGCTGGTGCTACGTTTGATCTTTTGTCATTACGGCTTCATGTAGCCTGCGTTGTCAAACACAGGCTGCGACACTCGGCAGGTGGCCAAAAATCGTATCTGATATATTTCTAGAAATTCGTGTGATGTAGATTTAATACAATTTTTAGTTATTATTAGCGTTGGCTTAGTAGTGGTGTAAAGATACCTCAGTCTCCATAGCTCGGGCCTGAGGAACAGGAGGTCCAATGTTCAAATCTAGGGTATACCGCTATTTTTCCACCCACCCGCTTTTTTCCGCTCATCTGTGTAGGAAATCTATGGGACATAATATTTATTTATGGATGGCATTTTTAGCAATATAAGGCGACACATATCTCTAGCAGTGCTCTGGATTGACAAGTAGGACGTCAAACGTTTCGATCCTCAGCTTAACGCATAACTGCATTTATAACCCTTTCAGTCAAGGAAGACATGCAGACAGAAGGAATGTTGTTGTAAACACGTTAAAAAGCATTCAAACTGAAACATGCCACACCCACAGCTATTTAAATTAAAATGAAATTTTAATTTCATTGTGATCACCTGAAGGAAAGAAAGCAATATTTAACTGGCTTCTCCTTTATTCTTCCTACATAAGTAATTTATAAACGATTAATGAAAAACAGTTAGTGAACATTTTCAAAAGAAGTTGATGCTGCTCGAGCATGTACGAGACTGGAACAAGACTTTACTGATTATAAAATATCTTTGATTGATAACGATCTGTTACGCCCTATGGCTCTGTGTGTGTGTGTATGTTTGTGGTGTTTGATATGAGCAGTAATGTGATAAAACATTAACAAAGTGTTTGCGTGATCGTGAATGGGCGGTACACTACTACACATGATATGTACACACAGTCGATCTAGGACTGAGAGATCATGCACAGCAGCAATACAGTTTTATTGCCCTCCCCTTCTTCTACTGTTCTCCATGACAACATATCTAAACAAAGTTCGTTTCCCCACGATCATATTTCACAAGACATTTATTTTTACCTTTTTTTCTCCCCAGCATTGGCCTAAACTTACTGACATGAATTTAAAGAACAAATGATTTGAGATCTCATGTTGATGTGATTGCCTTACAATGTGAGGACAATGTTTTAAATAAAGCAGTAAAATAATTCTGCATAAAGCAAGGATTACAACACTGCAAGGTAAATTTCTAGTCTTTACGTAGTGATTTTTTTTTTTTTTTAAGTCGCTTATTGATAAGTTTCATTTAAAGCTTAAAATTTCAAAAACATTTTACTTCAGTTTGTGCTTTACTTTAAAAATGATTGCCTGATAATGTAAATATATCTAGAATAAGGAGAATTCCATTTGAAAACATCACCTAAGGTCTTGATGGAGGACCAATGATAAAACTGATTTTTTTATCCCAAAAAATGTTTTTTCGATCTTTTAAATTACATTTTGAGAAGGATATTTTTTTTCAAAGGGAAGATACTTTTTTTCAACTTTGTTGTAAAATATATTGCCCAAACTATGCATGTTAAAAATGATCAGTCATGAGTGAGTTCAAAAACTTCTGTTCATACAAAGTCAGTATGCGACTTTCTTCTTAAACTGATCATGTTTTGTTTAATATATATATATATATTTTGTTTTGTTTTTAACTTGCAATGTAAACCTCAAAACACAAAGTCAGATAATTTGAATTTCTCATAAACAAAATTATCCAAAGGATAGGTCATTTTTTTTCTATTTTCTCTGTTAGAATCAGTCACTTTTAAGGTTCAGGTATGTCCCCTTTTGTAATTCAAATCTTCTTAATTTGAAGTTTAAATTCAATCACAAGCAATTCGATATATGAGGTTTCTATTGTACTTTATGCCTTTCAACAATCCACTCCTGCATTTATGCTAAAACATAATTCACAACTTTTTCATCATTAAATTTGCTGGTAGTTATGCTATGAGACTGGGCACAACAGTATCTTTATATATATATTTTTAAATTCTGGTTACACAAACAAGCTTGGAATATTTGCCAAATAAACCATTCAGCATCCTTTTTTTTTTCTGTTTCATTGGACCAGATGATGAACATTTTTCAAGGGCTACGAATGCGGAAACGCAGTGTGCTGTCAGGCTTGTGTTTCCTGTCATTACTTTATGCTGGAGTTCAATTCTACATTCAGGATGACTACAGTCCTCTTCAGCTACTGTCCAGTGTTGAGAATGAAGCAAGCAGGCTTCTTAGATTTATCAGTCAGCCACATGTACACTGCAATGATTCACTAGCCACTGGAAACTCATCTAAATGGCTGATTTGTGTTGATGCAGAGATAGGCATTCCATTTCTCCAATCAGATGATCAGAAACTCATTGTTTACTCTGTTGGGTACGTTGTTGTTTGTTTGAACTTTTTTGGTGATGAATGACCATGAAATAAAAATGTTCTGATATGATTGCTTGGTATGTTTATCTTTTTCCAGATTATCATTGCTTTAGATTTTAAGATTTTGAATATTGTCTGCTTAAAACGTTTCATGAGTAAAAACAACAAAAAAATCACTCAATTACTTTATATATGTACTGTATATATAACTATAAAGATTCCTATATATAAAAGGAATCTTTATTGTGATTTTACTTATCCTGATAGATTTTATATGTTGTTGACAATGGTATAAATATGTGTATGACTTCATTAAGATCACAGGTGACATGTTCAGTTATCACAATAATTTCTGCAGATCTCTTTGAAATCAATTTGAAGTTATTTGTTTAAAAAAATTAAATTACTAATTTAAGTAGATCTTGTAATTGATAGCATAAAGTAAACTGTTTTCATCATTGACAAAAAGTTTTGCTATTAGGGCTTTATTAACAGTTCAAGTATTGTTTTATCTGTTTCAGACCTAAAAAAGATTACAGCTTTGAACAGATAGCAAGTGTGAATTTATCTACAAAACTGTTTGTCTTTTGCCATGACGAGTGTCCCAAAGATCTGATGCATGTTAATCCAAGCAAAGCTACCTTCTACAAAACTGTCATTGTCCCAAATGATCCTGCAGATTTTGCTAGGAACTCTTTTGACAGCCAGACTTTAAATACTGTGATAAAAACTTTGCACCATAACATTATACATATACTTAAACTTGATACCTTTGTTGAGGATGTTGAATCGTCCGAAGTGCTTCGATTTCTCATTGACGATTCATTTATTCAGTCTGTGCAAGAGCTTCATTTTGTTGTAAAATTAGGTGAGTCAATGATTATAAACTAAGGAAGTGGCTATTTGTTTGGTAACAGGACAAATAGCCAAAAGGCTATTCCTCCGGTAACCAGACAAATAGCCAAGAGGCTATTCCTTCGGCAGTCTTGGGTTGGAATTGCTTGGTGATCCAACTATTAGTTGTGACAGCTGTCTCATATGGAACCATATTATGATGTGTTTAAATCTGAAGGTGGCACCAAATTATTATTATTATTATTATTATTATTATTATTATTATTATTATTATTATTATTATTATTATTATTATTATTACTATTAT
>RQTK01001081.1:24126-44535 GCA_003991915.1 Elysia chlorotica
AATAATAATAATAATAATAATAATAATAATAATAATAATAAATAAATAAATTAATTAATTAAAATAAAATAAAAATATAAATAATAATAATATTTGGTGCCACTTTCAGATTTAAACTCATCATAATATGGCTCTATCTGAGACAGTTGTCCTAACCAATCCAAGTTGGATCTCCAAGTCAAGACTGCTGGAGGAATAGCTTTTTGGCTATTCGTCCGGGCTATTCGTCCGGTTACTGGAGGAATAGCCTATTGGCTATTTGTCCGGTTACTTGACAAATAGCCACTTCCATAAACTAATTTTCACTTTTCAATGTTTATCTCATGTACTGATAATGCTTGTCTAATTACAGTTTGCTGAAAGTGTAATTTATGTGAAGAATTGAATGTTCTCCTCTGTTCTTTCAAAGTATCTACTCTAATTTAGTCTAAAAATTTCTGAAGCCAAGAACTGGGAAACGAAATGCTGTTGTCCCTTCATAGGTGTGGGTTGAAATGATATTAGAAGTAGTGATACATGACATGTTTCTTTTAATCTACCTATCAATAACATATCCAAACTTTTTCCAGTCAAACTATGGGTGAAGTAACTGATACCCCTAAAATATTATTAGAGTGGTTATTGTTACTGTTAGATAAAGTTTAAAAGATTGCAATGATATTTAGATGCATTTTAGTGCAAACAGTAATTATTATATGAAAGAAAATATTAATGTGGATTAAAGATCATTAAAATTTGGCCATACCACTCAAAGATAGTAGGCTTTTACCTTTATTTAGGTAGCTATGCCTTAATACATTAACCAATGTTTTGTTTGTCTTTCTTTAAAAGAAAAAATAAAAAGTTTGTTAGTAATAATAAGCAAGTTTTTACGTTTATATGAAATTATAAGGTAGCAACCGTAACTTTTAGTAAAGAAAAAAAATGTGTGTTTTACAATTAAATTTTAAGACATTCTCTTTTCAGATAAATTAGATGAAGACTTCATCTACAGCTGGTACCGTGTTTTGTATGCCCTGTTTACTACTGCAGGATTTCGTCTCTTCCATACATCAGCATCAGACTCTCTCTGTTTGCAAGATACTATAATGGAATCATGCACATACTACCTCTCATGGATAAAAAAGCCTCCCCCACATGTGTTTGTCATGTATCCTCCTGCTATAGATGGTGTGTACTTTAAAAATGATTCCTAAGTCAATTGTTTTTGTAAACAAATAGAAACATCCTTAAAAAGATGAAAGCTTTTCTTCTAGTATATTCATGCTCTTAGCTCCATATGCCATTTATTAGTAAGAAATGAAAAGAAAAATTCGCTGTATGTTTTACTATACAGTCACGTTATCCCTGTTTCAAGCAACATCTATCCTTTTATACGTCCACAGTTTAAAAAAAAAAAAAAAAAAACCTGCAGAATCATAGTTTAAAATTTATGCTTTATGTGCATGTATTTTCTTGTTTTTTTTTCCTTGCATTCATTTTCACAATTTGATTTTTTTTATTCAATGGGAATCATTTTTTTATGTTTTTTTTTTTAAGAAAAGATTTTGGGCAGTGCTGTCAAGATTTTCAAAAGTAAGAATTGCTGCAAAAATAGAGATTATTTCTTTCTTTCAGGTTCTCGTGAGAATGAAGAGGATCGTTTGCTGAATTACCTACACAACACAAAATCAAAAGATATCCTTTTTACTAGGGTGCTATTGAAATCGGTTTCTTTTAATCGAAATCCTAGAGCCTTTGATGCTCTCTCTCTGGACTTATCAACAACGATACTGAAAAAAAGTGCTCAGTCTTGCCATATAATTATACTCAGGTACATATAGCCAAATTTTCATATTCTACTAGTATGTTTATGATATAATTCAATTATTTTTTTATGTTGAAAAATGTTAGCTTGATAACACAAATTAAGTGAAATATGTCATTTGGTTTCCCTTTAAGTAGCATAATTTTGCTGTACCTCTTTATTAAGACTGGCATGATTTTTAGATAACACATTTATACCCATCAAATTTAAATTAAACTTCTACTGAGATTACAGTAATTTCCGATTGAGCATTCCTCCTTAGGAGACAAGAAAGCAGAATATATATTTTAAAAAAGTTCTGAATCAGAGAATCTTAGATGTGCAAAATAAGGAGAGAAAATTATGTTTCACATAGATAGCAGTTTTGTTGATTCGTAGACAGAGACCCCTGTTCAAGTTATGATGAAGTGTTTATTTTGAATATTTGCTGGAACATGTCAGTTAAGCAGACAATTTTCTTTACAAGTATTGTATAGAGACATACTAAATTTTCCATGTACAGGCTAAATCAGTTTTTGTAGTTCTTATAAATATCAACCGGTATTTATTATTTATCTTTTTTATTCCTCTGTCTTTGAATATACATGTATACAGTGTGAGTACTGGGATTTTCTTTCTCTTTACTGCTTATGCATATTTTACTGAGGAAATAAAAAAGCTTAATCTGACAGTAATATAAAAGCACTATGCATATAAAATTATTTGAAATGCATTTTCTTTATGGATGGTAAAATGTGCATATAATATTAGCAATATAAGAAAAGTTAAAATCTTTTATTTTTATTTTTGAATAAGTAAAGCAATTGTGTGATTAAGCCGAGAATGTGCTTTAAAATTTCTTTAACTTTTAAGTGTACAAACTACATGTACCTTTTGGACTGTCTTCACCTTCATTATTTACTTTTGCTCTGCTAGGCGGTATTATTTACTGGAAACTCATATTAATGTTGTTGTTTTATTTTTTTAAGTTGATTTAATTTTGATAATTAAACTTTATTTTGTAGCTATTGGTGTCATTGTAAACATTTCTATACTTTTATTTTGCAGGAGCACAGCTTTTTCTATATCCGATAAAAGACCTATTGAAGGGTGTAATGCCGTCAGTTTTGTTTACAGTGTAAAGACAGATGGTTCTGTTTTGATCAATGCTGTATCTGAATTGTAAGTTGTACTTAAAATTTAATATTTAATTTGAACTCTGGCGCCAAATTCAATATAGGGAGGGAGGAGGGGAGGGAGCTGCTGAGAAAAGTTTAGAAAGAGTTTTTGTTTTGGTTCATTAAACCAATACATGTTTTTATTCAACCAATACATGTTTTTATTCAAGACTCTTTGTATCATTATTGATTGTTGATTTGTCTAAATGGCTTGGCTTGATGCAACCAACCAATTTTGATCACACCTAAAAACAGAAAAAAAATTTTTAATATTCTACCTCATCTTCAGGTCTCGGGTTTCAAGGAAAAATCAAGATACAAATCTTCTGGAAATTGTGAAACTCTCAGAAAAAACAATCATGTTTATAGATTTACATGAGAGCTGGGAGGTTCTTGGCTTACTGTCAGCAATGGCATTGCCTAAAGTAAGTATCTTTTAAATTTTTTACAGAACTGGATCTTTGATGCACAAACATATTTTCAAAAATATATGTATGGGTATGATGTGTCCTTTTACAATTGTCTGGTTGGTTCTTGATGTAATTATCAATTAAAAAGTATTTCCTCATGATCTCTGCAAAATGAAAGTTTAACAGAAAATTATTTTGTGTATTTTCTTTAAAGTCAAATCTACTTGCAAATGTTGTACATACTTTGATGTACAGTGGTCTCCGCCTAAGAACCCGCCCCTTGGAATGCACAAAAAGCGGGTTCTAAAGTGGACGGGTTCTTACGTTTTTTTTTGCTGTGTCTCAATCTTGCGTTAACTGTCAGTCACAAAATGCAATGGTATGTAGAGAATGCTCATGTACAGATGGTGTCTGCTGAAAATCAACCAAGGAAGTGATTGACGCGCGTTGAACGAATGAGAGAGAATGAAGACTTAACAACGAATTACATGAAGGCACCTTGCGTAATTGTTCAAGTCCCACCAACTCTTCAATGGTGATTGGATGCCCAGTCTCTCAGAACTTAATGACTGTGCCCACCCATGATTCTCAGCATAGAGCAGACAGCTGTTCATATCTCTATGTCAAACTTTTTTATTTTCAAGCCGCTAGATTTATAGGTGGCAGGAGTTTGCGTGACAAAATCATGGCGGAAGAAATTTCTTTGATTTAACACCCTAATCCCACCAAACAGACTGATGTGAGCACAGCTCTTAGAGAGAGAGACAGAGACAGAGGGAGGTAAGAGAGAGGGAGAGGGAGGTAGGAGAGAGAGGGGGTATGAGAGAGAAAAAAGAAGACAGGTGAGAGAGAGAGAGAGAGAGAGAGGGTTGGAGGATGGAGGAAAGGGATATCACTAAATAGAGATAAAAAGGAGTGGTAGAGAGAGAGAAAGAAGGAGAAACAGGAAGTCGCGAAAAAGACAAGAAAAAGAAGAGAGAGACAAAGAGATAGAGATAGAAAGGGAGAGAGAGAACAAACGACTTTTTTAAGTTTAAGAAGGAATTGCATGAAGGTACCTTGCGTGAACAGTCAACTCCTACTTTGTAGTCAGTGAACCATGATTCTTAGTCTGGAGAAGCCAGATGTTCACACCTGCGTGTAAGACTCTTTGAGTTCCATGCCTATAGAGTAACAAGTGCGGGGAGTTGACGAAGGGAAAGAAACATTTGTTTGATTTCGATCAGGTGGATTACCGGCGTTACCGCAGTGTATACATCTTTTTTGTGGTCTAAGAACTATAAAAACGATCAACGCTCTTGTTAAGGGATCAGAATTTAATTTGAGGAAATTTAATAAAATCAAACATACGACCCTACAATTGGATATTGTGTTCCCTCAGACATCCGCACCACTGTGAAAGAGAGAGAGAGGAAGAAAGATATAGAGAAAGAAAGAAAGATAGAAGAGAGAAGGAAGGAAAGAAAAAATAAGAGTTAGAAGAGATTTGGGAGAAAGCGAGAGAGATATATAGAGAGGCGGAAATATAGAGGGTGAGAGAGAAAGAGAGAGTGGGAGTGAAAGGGTCATAGCTAGAAAGGGAAGAGAAGGTGAAAAAGAATGGTGAGATAAGGGGTAGGGGGAAAAGAGCGAGATAGGAGGGGGGAGGGGGGTGAGGAAAAAAAAACACAGAGAGAGAGAGAGAGGAAGAAAGAAAAAGCGCACACCCTATCATAGTCTGAACAATTTAGTAATTTACCGACTTTTGTAGAGTAGCCAAGAGGATAGGTGGGCAGGATTAGAAAAAAATATTGGGGTGCTTGTTGAGTGGACAAGTCACGTTAAGTCGTTTACTCCTCAATGATTGGATACTATCTACTTACGAGGGGAGGGGTTTAGGTTCGTCGGCTAACATCTCAATGTAAAACTGTTTGTAGACCCACAGGTGCCGTGATTCGGCATGACAAAGAGATGGCAGAAGGAAGATTTCTCTGATCTTCTTACATGGCTCTATCCTAGTCTACCGTTTCTAAGGGTTCACAGGCTCGTGTATGCTTGCCCCTCTCCCCTACCACCCGCCCATCCTATCAGTCTTAGATCACTATAGGAATGTGCCATGCTGGGGAAGTGAAAAATGATGTGTGAGCTTGACACAAAAATTATATCTGGCCCTGTTTAAACGGATTCTTACACTTTATACAAAGTCAAAAGCGGATGGGTAGGGATGTTAATTAAATACAAGGAATAATAATTCATGGGGTGAGCGGATTCTAAGACGGAGTGGGTTGGTACGCAGAGAGTTCTTACGTGGAGACCACTGTATTATGTTTAGCAAGTCAATACTGATTGCCTGCCTCCCACATACAACGCACCTGTTCTCAGTCTACCCCACACAATTCTATATTTGCTAGCATGCCTTACTTATGGGACCAGAACACAAGAATATTTGATTACTGGGGTTGCTGGCAGGGTCATATTAATTTTCATAATTATGATAAATTTGATTAACATATTTAACAACTTGGTCTCGTTCGTTCAATTTTAGTATGTTAACCTTGCTTACAACGGAATATTTGAAAAATTTTTATGTAGGTTAATGTAAAGGCTAATTTATCATGTTTTGTCTCTTCTTTATTCAAACAGCATTTAGACCAAGTGATAGTGAGAGGAAATATCTTCCCAACAAATGGGCGTTCCATACACTCAGTGCTGAGAAACAGATATAGTGAACTGCAACGTTTGCAAGAATTTTCTCTTTCCTTAGTGAAAACAGACCAGATGAGTTCTACAGATTTAAAGTTTTCAGGAACAGAAAGCAATCTATATATTCTTAACTTTGTAAAGAACTATGTATTATAGCAGACATTTAAATCGCTAGAACATGTAATTAATCGTGGTTGGCGTTAAAAAGGTTCTATCTGCACTTTAGGTAAAGTTAGAGGTGAGAGATTGGGGGATCTGTCATGAAATTAAAAAAAACTTAGCACTAGTTTAGCCATAAATCTGCTATAGTCCAATCTTTTGATTGCGTTTTTTTCTCAAATGCGCAAATAGTGTAGATGGGACCTTTTTTGTGATCTTCTGTTACGTGAATATGCATAAAAGTGAAGTTTTTTGTTTTGTTTTATTTTTTATTGTGCTGTGAAATTCAAGATAAGGCTCATTTCCTATTTAAGTTATTCTGGTGTTTTATTTTAAAGATCTTGTAGTTTTATTATATAGTTTGTTAGTATTTTTTTAATGTACACAATCTGTTCCCCCAGAAAGTTGTGATTGAAAGTTGCAAAACGTTGCAGCCAAAAATGGTAAAAGTTGCAAAAAGTTGCGGCATAATTTTAGCCTTTAGGAATTTTTTTAAACAAACAAAAAGCCAATGCATAGTAAACAATTTTATAATTGGTAATGTATTTTCGATGTTTCATACATTTGTGTTGTGATAGACATGAATAATACAAAAGTTATGACCTGATTCTTATCACTAAACAGTTGCCAAAAGCACACTAGCAAGATACATGTAATAAAAAGATTAGGAGGGGAGAGGGGGAAGAGATGGAGAGAACGTCAGAGAGGGACAAAGGAAACATTTAGAGAAAGAGAGAGTGTGTGTGAAAAGTTGAAACATTTTTACCAATTTATGACTGGAAGATTGCTAATTGTCTAATTGTCTTTTTACTTAAGGTGATTTTAATTTTTAATGTTTTCTCTCTTTGTAATCACTTATATAAAAAAAATTGTCTTTTTTCTCTAAAAGTATCAGGGTGCCATGAATTCATAAAAAAATTGTAGATCATACCCATTTTCTTAGTCTATGTGTGTACTTATATCGTTTACAAACATCATACAAGTGAAAAAAAGCCAATATGTAGCCTCAATTTTGGAATAGAGTGGCTTTAGTATATCCAAGTCAATTTTGAAGACCCATGGAAACAGTTGTTTATATTGGTTGCTTTTCTATTTTTCCAATAATTACCACAAGAAATGTCAATTTAGTTAGTAAATAATGCTACTGGGCAAATACTGGAACTCTTTAGAAGAGAAAATCACAAGGAAGATGTAATGTATACTATCCTGGAGGCCATTAGAGTAAGCTGGCATTCATTTTTAGTTCTTGTCTTCAGTATCGACAAAAATGTCTCTTCGTTGTCGATTGTTTCGACGAACTTGATTGTGGCAGCGTGATAAGTCTTGCGGAGGCAGACAGTGACAATGATGAGGAGAGGAGGGGTGGGGAAGCGCTGGAGAAATTGTTCTTTTCCATCGGTGATAAGAAGTGGGAGAGTGTTCCCAGAAGGGGAGTGTACCGCTCGGACAACAAAGCCCCGAGTCCATCCGGCCAGCGATAGTGGGACCTGCAACGGTTAGTAGTACATGTGCTAGTACAACTTTAGAAACAGATACAGATAAGAAACAAACACTTTCGAGGGGTAATTTAAGGAAACATTTAATACAGTGGGAAACCATAACAACTGACTCTTGGATATTAAAGCAGGTGAAGGGAGTTGAACCCAATTTCATTCTTAATCCAATTCAGTTTTCGCTCCCTCGACAAATGAAATGGAATACAGAAGAATTATTTAACCTGAGCAGAAATTAGCAGTTTATTAAAGAAAAGAGTGTTTCAAAAAGATCACACGGAACCCATTGGACGATTATTTCTAATATTTTCTTGTGACGGAAACAAAATGATTCGTATCGGGCCATTCTAAATCTGAAACAGTCTATTTATTGAGTTTATCGTCCAAACCTCATGAAAAGAGGTTGCTATTTCTCGTCCATAAACCTCCAGGATGCCTTTTACAATATTTCTTGTCATAGAAAGCCTGGAAATATTTTAGATTCTTTCACGAAGGGGAACTATATGAATTTACTTATCTTGTAATGGGATATAGAGAAACCGCGAATATTCACTAAGCTAACCAAACCCATTTCAACCAATCTGCGTGAGCAAAATGTTCAAATCATGATGGATCTACATTGATCATGCTCTCATCGTTCAGGACTTTCTCCTCTTGTGAGTTATCAAAAAGGAAATCTGTCAAATTATTTCGAACCTTAGGTTTCTACATATCCGAAAAGAAAAGTTCTCTTAGTGTAAGAACATAGAGGCTGGGTAATTCGGCAAAATACATGCGCGAGTATTGTCGCACCATAACGCGCAAGATCTAAGTGCAAGAACATAGAGGCTCGACAATTCGCCAAAATACATGCGCGAGTTCCAATCGAACATCTCTGGTAAGTTCGTTTGATTATAGAATTGTAAACAGACTGATCAATATATCCATTTGAAATTTGGCACACATATTCTCTGCATGTTCTAAACCTAAAAAATAAGCAATATCTTGAAAATCGTCTTTGCTTAAAAAACATGGAAAAATGTAGGTCCTGGCATCCTGATATATAGTGATACCTTAATTGAAACCATCAACCCTATTTTGATTGTCGAAGAACAAAAATATTTTGTAAAAACTATTCTCCTCAGTTGGTTCTAAGTCTGCAATCATTGAACATCTCCATATCTTTATAGATGCATGGTATTAGTAAGAGTTCATATATGTGGACATTAGGCGGGACAATTAAAGGGATAATTTTTTAAATAACATCACAGTACTAAAAGTGTAAGCTATCTGCATAGAATGATTAGACAGAGAGGTATTGTTAGCAAGATAAGTGCAATACCATGGTGGGAGTGATGAGTTGAAAAAGAGGTTATACTCATTCAATCAATGGCCATGAAAAATTTTAACTCTTGAGATAACAAGAACAATAAGAGAGTCAAAGATGGGTATTCTTCTCAATGCATAAGAAGATTGAGGTTTTGTTTCCAGATTACTGATTAGGCTTATTTTTTCCCTACTGTTTGGATCAGTGTCAGTCTTATCTGACCAACCAAGTCCCTGTGCTTGTTTTTCTTCTTTTCCAAATTTTGTTTTTACGTACCGGTATTGATTTTATTTCCTCTGTCTGTTTTGATCATACCTTCAGTTCGCCCTTGATGCAAGAATATCTTATTATTATGTACATCCTAGGTAAGCTGCCGAATGTAGCATTAAATTATTTAATTTCATTTCATTGAAGTATCATACAGAAAAAAATTGCAAAAGTGGAATCGAACTGTTCACAATTTTATTGGAATAAGGTTCCATAGGGTAATGTCCAGCATGACTTGTGATAAATGCAATATGTTACATTCTCTCATGATATGTTGTTACCTATTACTGGAATGTTGTGGCAATGTCATTTAACAGAAGTGTTTGAAAAATGTTATATTTTGATTCTACTATGTTTTCCATTCTCTTCAAAGCTTATTTTTTATATGTTGCATGTATAGGGGTCACCCTGTAAAACATTGCTATAAATTAGATAAACAAGCCCTTTTCTAAGTGATGGCTTGTACTTGATCTGAAATTAGAGCTTGCTGTCATGTTTTGAGCTCTTTTCTAAGGCATCATAAGATTACACCATACAACAATAAATAGTCTAAATGTAAAAATGTTCTGATGTAGAGGTCACAATGACATTTCATGCAGTTTCATTGTGTAGTGGCTGTGCCTTACTATGTGTGTTCATTGTGGCCCTAAAAGATGATGCCTTCGATTTAAAGGTTTTAGAGGTTCATAAAAAAAAAATTAAGCAGGTATACTTTTCTGCATGGTGCCAAAAATTTTTTTTGATAGGTTAAATTATCATGAATAGGGCATATCTAATGAAAAGAGAATGCAAAATTTGTGTTGATCCTTTAGGTTTGTTAAACGTGTGGCCTATTATGTCATAATTATTTCATTAGTCAAACTACTGATGGGTTAGCAATGTTATTATTTCGATCTCATTTGGTGCTTTACTTCTATTTCTGTTGTGTTCAAAATAATGTTTTACCTAATTTAGTTTAACAAAATTGTATAACTAGAGTATTAACTATCAATATCCATTGTTGTTGTTCTTTTATTCTTTTTTTTTTTTTTTGTTGGTTTATAGAGTTGTTGTGGTAATAAAATATGAGTTTATTTCTTGCATTGAGGAAATTAGGTTTTGTAGTTAACTTATTAGTGTTTCTCAGAACTGTGACGAAAATTCGACCATCTATATATTTTAAAAAAATATTGAGGACTTAAGACTTTAAGATCTAATTTTCATATCAAAGAAAACAAGTATAATATAGTTGTCTTTGTCTCAAAATTAGACATGCGATCAAATCCAAACCACTCCACCCTAAAATCCCAAATTTTACAGTAAAATTACAAATGGGCCAGAGAATTTTAGAGTCAGAAAACTAATAACATACACGCCTAATCAATTTTAACGGAACTTAGCGAATTAATAAAAACTAAAAATGTATTTAAAAAAAAACCAACAGACACAACAAAGTCACTGCTTCCTCCGCTTCCTTGAACAAAAAAAAAAATCGAAAGTGCTTAAATATTGATTCTTTTTTGTTTCTAAGTGCGTGCGCAAATTTCAATGTGCACAGTGCACCGTTTTCTTAGAACGCTTGGTTAATAGTTAATTCTGATTTTTATTATTAGTGATCCTACTTTAATTTGATGCAACCTCTTCAAGCAAACATATGAAGTTCCTAAAGTTATAGATCCTGAAGATACACAATTTTGAGTTCAGCACAGTTTAAATTTAGCTGTAATACTTTAGTTTTGTCCATCCTACAGTCCCCACGAATTTCGTGGGTTCCCAGCTAGTATTTTTATAATCGCATTTGTCTTCCATTTTGAAAATCTTCATTGAAAAGTATTAACGTAACAGATTAGCGTTCTTAAACATCTGTGAAAATCTCAACGAGGGCCATTAACATTTTGGCTTTAGATTAGGTTTGAAGGTGGAGTTTTCACTATGATATTGCCCAAAAAAAAGGTAAGATTAGCTTTTGAAGTAGAATAAGATACCAAGTAATTTGAACAAAAGAGGCTGCCGGGAATATTTCTGCTTTTAGTGTATTTTAGATAAATTAGGGACGCAAACACTTAATTAATAACACTGCAAATAAAGGTACTTACCTAGCTATAAATAGAGGCATATGAAAAATTCGACTGCGGTTGGATAGTTTGTAGTCGCCATCAAGCAATAGAAAATATTTGCACACTAAAAAAGTATCGGAGTGCTGGCATGACATGGACTGAACTGAAGATGGATACCCAAAACCGAGTCAGATGGAGAGGCGTTGCTTTGGCCCTATGTTCCTAGTAGTTTCATCTTCGAGATAATGTCTCTAGCTATGTATGTAAAAATTTTTATGAACCAAATAACACTAGGAAAAGTGAAAATTTTGACTTGACATTCTTTGTTAAAGGTAATGTTATCTATCATATTGCGTTTTCTTGCTTGTCTTCCTTTTTATGAAAGAAATAATGTGGTAGCTGTATATAAGATGCTTATATGATTCTTTTGTGAATGTATACCAAAATAGTAATCTAAGAGGTTAATAAGTTCTGCAAAAGCTTTAAGGTATGTTTGTTTGTTTTTACTTGGTGCCCAATAGTTAAAATATGCTAGAACCATATTTGTACTTTTTTATATTTTCAATCTCAGGCTGCGTTTTTACCTTTAAAATTTTTTTCCTCAACTTTTATTCTCAAGTATACTTTTTGAGAAATATTGTTTACCGTAGCCTTGTAAAGCTCAATAAGAACAAATTCATTAAAACTAAAAGTACTACATGTCTACAGTTTTGAGTTTGGTCATTAATGATTTTTTATGTTACTATTTCCCACTCTTCAGTCATTATACTAAATCCCTTTAGAATTAAACAAAAATAGTATATTTTCATTTGAGAGTGAAAATTGTCTCTACTTGTCATGCTTTTTACATAAAGTTACAAAGTGCACTTAATCCATTTAAAACTGTATAAATCAGAAAAAATCTATTGATGCAATTTAGTGGTAGAGGTAACGACAAGATACTTGTGTCATTAAAAAATATTAAAAGATTTTATTTGGAGACCAAGCCGGTTTCGTTTATATTTGTTTTACATTGGTTATCCTGCATAAGTTATTCCTTAATATCACACATTGCTGAGATAATACTGAGTCTTCCTTATTTATAACAGTGTTTTACATGTAGTAGAAAAGGTAGGAATAACTCTTGTATAGGGGATAATGCAAACTAGCTGCAAACAGCTCCTGTCCCGATCCCGGCTATGAGACGACCAACAAAGAAAACAGTAGAGCCTAGCTCACCAATCGCTCACACACACGTGATGACACAACACGCACGATTTCTTGTACTAAAAACCGCGGACTACAATTTTGTCACAAGAGCATAATTTTGAAGGCACTTATAACGTATATAAATAAAATATAACTAATTTTTCTTCACAAACAGAAATAAAAGTACACAAATCAACATGCTGTCCTAAAAATTAGCCCCTTCACCAATTAAAACATAGTTTTAACACTAATAAAATTAATAATGCAAGCATGTAAATAAAAGTGTCGAAAACACAGTATCTGGTGGGAGGAGGGGGAGAAAACAGAACTAAGCAGTAAATTCGTAGGAGCCATCAATGCCATCGTTTTACCGAAAATGAACAAACTAAATTAAACTAAAAAGAGTATTATTTACTTTTGGCACACCCATACAAGACCTTGAAAAATGCAAAACTTGTGAGTCGGCTAACATGTGTATTTTTAAAACGCATTACAGAGGAAGCTGTAATCACCAAAACAGCATACTGCTGGCCCATTAAACACTAAGCAATAAGACATGCATTCAATTCTACCATGACTCAATCATCTAATTCTATTAATGTTGACAGTCGAGTTGGGTTGTTGTTGATTTTTTAGAGGATCAGTCAGCACAGTCTGGACAGGACGTCTGCATGTACATTGTCAGTCCCAGGGATCGGAATGATTGTATCTCGTTTCTGTACATGTCTCTGTGATACAAACAAACCAATAGCTCACACTCGCCCCCACGAAATGTTAGCGGTACCACACGTTAACACTACACTTTAAAAGAGGAAGGAATGAAACATCACAGACGTAGATAGTCCCTCAAAAAGAAATTAATTATCAAAGTGTTCTGGAGGCCTACTGTTCGTAGGCAGCTTGGAAGCCCCACGACGTGGTCTCGGCAATTCAACCTCAGTTACAGTCCGACATGTCTGCTCCTTGGGCAGGACAACAGGCTGAAATGCCATAGGTTCGACGTGCTGGCCTCACAATTTGCACGGTCTGCCCTTGGGACGTGACAGCAGTATGGGGGGGGAGGCACATGTCTGTTGACTTTATGGCGAATGTGCTGGCCACTCACAAGCAACACTGGGGTGTTGTACGGTGGCCCTTCGACGCCACAGGAGGCATCACATTGACAGCCCAATAGGTCCGCTCAGGAGGCAGAACAGCAGGCTTAGTGTATACATGTACGAAGAGCATTCAGCCGCTGACCGTTGATTTTGATCGACCTAAGCGTACACATGACCTCTCAGATCCTGACGCAAAGCCTACACCGTGCTTCGATTGGCAACTTACTGTGTTGCCTGGGTGTTCATACCAGGACCCACTACTGTGTCTGGCTAGAAAGGATGAAGGATTTGGTATGTTCGCACTTACGGACCATTCACACCAAATGCGGATCTTTGGTGTGAATGTACCGTTACGCAACAAACTCAGCTCAACTCAGCCCAAGACCAATTTCATGTGCTGCAATACAGAGACAGTGCGCGGATACCACCACAGACCGCACCCTCTATATCCTGTGGGTACATGTACCTTGACTCCTGTCTCAGCTTGACACCAAGTCCACCAGTAGGGCACGAAATGGGGCAAATTCGTTTTTGATCAATCGTGGTTTTCAACTGGGAGACCAATGCTCTACAACTTGCACCAGTTCGCTTCCCTGTTGGAATTGAACCAGTTCCGTCAGGTATGTTTTCGACCCCCTTAGAAAATAAAGAAGCATATGCAATGCTGTGGAATTGAGCAGGAGGTCTGACTCTGAAGTGTTATAAGGCCAAAGCGAGATTGACGCTGGTAGCTGGGATGGGGCTGTGGCTTCCGTATGAAACCCTAAAATATTTTTTTTAGCCTCGGTCTGACTGCGCAAGAGGGTTCCTCAAAGAACCCCCACTCCAGCCACCAGCGGCAGTCTGATTCTGGCTTAAGATAGGTAGGCCTACCGGTGTGGCTGTTTTACTTTATTTCATGGCGGTAAAAGAGAATTGCGCCATCTTATGGCTGGTGAATTTTATTGAAAAAAAAAGAAAAAAAAACACAACGAAAAAACATTGGCGTAGCACATTGTCTAGTACAAGAGTGCTATGTTAAGGTAAAAAATGGAAACAGCTGTTTTGTGTTTTTAGAATTTTTTTTCTTTATGTGAATTTCAGCCTGCCTGCGCGTGTCAGGGAAAAAATAGCTTCACAGCCGTAATAAAACAATATTGATACATGTTTACTTTCATGCACACGAAGCTATACGGGCCCCTTCCTGAGCTAGAGAAAACGGTAGCCTTCATTGCGCAGGCTGGGATCAGAATTTGAAGAGAGTGTTGGAGAACAAGAAGAAGAAGAAGACATGTTTACTTTTAGGGTAAGAATCTGGTAGGGCCTACATGTATTCTTGATTGAGGTTATGTTCGCCAAATAGGCGTCCTAGGAGACGTTAAACCCGGAGAGAGGAAGATTCCTCGCTCTATAGAGAACCATATGGCCTGATTTACATTTTGATTGGGTTTTCTTTTTCAGTATCATTCAACACCATTCTCTAAACCATAAAACTAAAAGTATCGGGGGGGGGGGGGGGGGGGGGTCACGCGGGGGGGGGGGGGGGTGTAGATACATGTAGGTGTGCATAGACAAACAGAATAATTACATGTACGTCCAAAAAGTAAATTTACGAATGTTTTATATGAAGCAGAACTTGACCTTTAATAGCAAGGGAGAGAATTCCAGACAATCTCTGGCAACTAACTAGAGCAGGGCAAAAGGAACATATCGATGTACCCGTACCTGTATCGGATAGGGTCACATCATGTACCTATTCCGGTACCTGTTCCGGTGTGCAATGGTGTTAGTAACGGTGTTGAAAAAAGTGCGCGCGCGTTTGTGTGTGAGTCTGTGTGAAGGGGGTATTTTTCGGTGACACTGTGTCTGCTACTGGCTGGCTGTACACTGTGCATTCAGTAAAGTGCACAGTTATGTGTTTAGAATCTTAATCTGGAAAGTATTCGTCTGTTTCTATGCCTTTGTTGTGTAATGTGTATACAACTCTATGTAGTTGAATAAATACTTGACTCCAGCGTCAACGCGGCGTGTACTTTAATTTTCTTCTGGAATTTTAGATTATGGGTTGGACTATGGATATAATTTAATCATTATAATTTAAATAAATGAGTCCATTAATCTTTACGTTTTGAAAATCATAAGATTATTCATGATAGCAGAGTTCTCTTTCTACATTTCTCTTTCTCTCTCCCACACACACTCTCTCTCACCCTCACCCTCTCTCCATCTCACTTTTTAAATTATAACTACATTTCCTTTGTACTTTACATTCATGTTCTTTTTCCTCTTTTACATTATTTATTTATGTGGCATGGTTTTGAGAGCGGGAGAAAGGGGTTGTGTTTTTTTTTAATTTATACAAGCAAATTTAAACATTGTTATATCTTTCAAATACAGTTGTACTGTCTTTGGGCAAGGCCATTGATTACAATGTACATGTATCATGTATAAATAATGTGCCTCATCTCAGCGGCAGACCTAGTCAGCGAGAAGCGAGAGAGGTGAGAATTTGTGCACCGAGGTTCTGCTGTTGCACAGTGATAAAGTAGAGTATGTCAAAGACATTCCAACATCAGCAATTACAAGCTTGGCTACAGTAACCGGTACAGGTACCGGTCCAACCTTGGTGTGTGAGGCCATCGGAACAGACACCAGTATGGTGTACTCGTACTCGGTTACCCATTTCTGCAGTAAAAACTAGAACTTCACCATGGCGATAGAGGAACGCACGGTGGTTGTCTTGTGCCTTGGAACTTTTGGTCTTGGGGTCTTTGTCGGATACAAATTGAAGTCGACACGCATGAAATATTTGCAATGGCGTAAGGAGCGGTTGATAAATAAACTGAACGAAACGACTAAAAAGATTCACCTAGAAACCACAGGCTGAAAATTACGTCGTTGAGTTTGATACCGATAGTCCGAGGATCATGGGCTAGATTAACTTGTACTTTCGGTCTCAGTGACAACTTCCTGTTTAGGCCTACTCTTTACATTTACACCTGGTTAGATCTAGGCTACTTTGCACATGTTAGCTCATTCGTGGTTTGTTGTCACCATCACGTTGTTACGTTGGTTTGTTTTGCTTGTAGATCTTAGAACGTAGACGTGTATCTCATAAATTCTACCCAACACTCAATTTAAACCTAAAACATAGATTTAGATCTTCCATTTAGATGTAAATTTAAGGTAGACCAGATCAATATCGCCTACAGGAAGAGATGTCCAGTTTTTTGGAACTTGGGCTGGATGACTGGCTCAACAAACAGTGTCAATCCATGGGTATCGCTAAACCATCCCTTATCCAGGAACATTGTATTCCCCCGATATTAGAGGGCCTTAACTGCGTCGGCTGTGCCAAAACTGGTAGTGGCAAAACTGCAGCATTTGCTCTTCCAATTCTTCAGAAGTTGTCAGTGGATCGATATGGCCCCTATGCCCTTGTTCTTACACCCACTAGAGAATTGGCATTTCAAATAGCAGATCAATTCAAGATATTGGGCAAGGAGATAAACGTAAATGTGTCAGTTATTACTGGTGGCATGGACATGGTCAAGCAAGGTCATGATTTGACTGTCAAACCACACATTGTTGTGTCAACCCCAGGTCGACTTGCAGATCACTTTGAGAGTCATGACACTTTTAGTTTGAAAAAGATAAAATTCCTGGTACTGGATGAAGCTGATCGCCTACTGGAAGACACTGGATTTGCTGAGCAGTTGGAGATTATCTTTAAAAAGTTGCCTGAAAAGAGGCAGACCTTACTTTTTAGTGCAACAATGACTCCTGCTATTCGTGATCTTCAAGTCTCTTCTGAGAAGAAAGTATTTGCCTGGACACAAGATGCAGAGGTCATGACGGTAGAAGAATTAGACCAGAGGTACGTGTTGATGAATGCAGATGTCAAAGATGCTTATCTCATGCATATCCTCGACTCCCACATAACTGAAAAACCAAAAAGTTCTGTCATTATTTTTACATCCACCTGCAAATATGCCCAGATTTTATCAATGATGTGCGAGGAGCTTGGGTTCCCCTGTGTTTCTCTTCATTCAATGCTGCCACAAAAATTTCGCTTATCAGGTTTATCAAAGTTTAAATCGGATCAAGTGAAAATTTTGATAGCCACAGATGTCGCAAGCAGAGGTCTTGACATTCCTACTGTGGACCTAATAATCAACCATAATGTGCCCAATCGCCCACGGGACTATGTACATCGCGTTGGTCGAACTGCAAGAGCAGGACGAGGCGGGCTTGCCATAACGCTGGTCACACAATTTGATGTACATCTAACAAAGTCAGTTGAAGCATACATCAATACGAAATTATCGGAACATCCTACAAATGAGCCTGAGGTAATGAAAATTCTCACAGAGGTGGCTGTTGCTCGCAGAGAGGCTGAGATAAGACTTGATGAAAGAGATTTTGGGGAGAAAAGATCTATTAACAAAAGAAAGAAACTTCTTCTTGAAGGTAAAGATCCAGAGAAAGAGGAGGAAGAAAGACTTGCAAAAAAAGCTAAAAGGGGACAAGGGAAATCAAAAGAACAGAAAGTAGCTGAAAAACAGGAAAGAAAAGAGAAATTTAAAAATAAATTTTCAATGAAGAAAAAAAATTCAAAATCTGAAGGAAAGTAGTCTCTTAATGAAAAACTATTCTCTGTTAATTGTGATCTATAGTTGCATTACCTACAGTGGAAACCTCACAAAACATACTTACATAGTCTGATAATTCAAATTTCTCATAAACCGTATTCTGCATGAGAATGTTATTTTTTCTCTTTAGCTCTAAAACCAGACTCATAACTCGAAGGTTTTCTGCTTTTATTCTCTTAAATCGAATTTCACACCACTAATTATAGGCTTTACAAAAACACTATAAGAAAGATCTGTCGAGCAGGATTCAGTGCTTACTGCTGCCCAAGACATACCTTTAAAAGAAATAGGGTTGGGAGAAGTTTGCTAGGATCTAAAAAGAATTAGTAATCTATGATTAGAAACACTTTTTTAAATAACATAAGCTGTCTACTAATTTTAACACTTTTAAGGTTCAGGTTTGACATCTTTTGTAATTTAAATCCTCTTAATCCGAATAATAGATCAAATCCCAAGCAATTCTAGTAATGGGTGCAAGTTCGCCGGCTGTGGCCGGCATGCCGGCCAATCCCGAGCGTCCGACGGATGCTGCCGGCCAAACCCGATCCCGCCGGTCGGGAATAAAAAAAAAAAAAAATTAATTTCGAAAAAAAAATCGTCCGATCGGACGATTTTAACTGAGAATAATAATCAAACGCGTTTCCGGTTTTGCGGTCTCATCGAAGAAAAGGTAGAATAATCGATATACCGATAGATGGATAACGTTTTGCATACTATATCGATACTTAAGTTAATAAGAGATATGACCATTGACTCATTCACTGTGATTTATGAATGAAACATCGGATTCCCAGTTTCCCACCGTTCGCAGCGTGTAGTTCGCATTCTCACATGCCGTGGGTGCAAGTTCCCCGGCTGTGGCCGGCATAGGCCGGGCCGATCAGAAGCGTCAGATGAATACTGTCGACCAATCTCGATGCCTTACTCCGCCGGCAGCTAAGCAAAAGAAAAAAAAAAAACAACAACAAACAAACGAGGGGAATGAAGTTCCAATTACTCAACGTTCATTTCCAGTTTAGCGGTCTACTTCGGGTCAAATGTACAAAAATCGGTAGATGATCAAAGTAGAGCTGCCAACCTGTGCGCCTTGGCATAATTTTGTTCGCCTTTCCAGACAAGCCGCGCACTAAATAAAATAATTTGATCTACGGATACGGTGTTTCTGTTAATCACGCAACCGAAACTATAGAAGGATAAACAAAGTTTCGTGCGCGCAAGAAAAGTAGGACCCATTGTATTAAACATTGTATCGCATGCGATGTTTCCTTGTGGTTTTATACTTGTCATTGCGTTATCGAGATTGCGTTATCGAGATTGGTTCAGTCAATAATATCAATGATATCGATCGACCACAATGCGTTGTTTTATCGTTTATTATAAGAATTATGTCCAAAACTCAAAATAATAGTACCCATCCCTGAATCTTCACATCGAGTACATATAATGCTTCTGATTCCCTTTGATCTTAGTCTACTTTGTGCTGACCATGGAATATGCCTTTCTGCTATCACGTGTTCCAATGTGCGTTTACAATTATTACAAACAAGGGGCGTAGATCTAGTTTATCGTTTATTCGTCTGAAGATCGATCTATCCATTTTAGCACTCAACCCTCAACCCTCAACCATCGTTAGTTTTTCGTGAATTCCGCGCACGAATCTACTTTTACAAACAAAGGCTCTAAATTAGATCTAATTTGTCGTTTATTTGTCCGAACTATGTCGATATCCCAATCTTTTCATTCAGCCCTCGGCTCCTGTCGTCATTTTCAACAAATGAAACTTATTGTTCTTATATGTCCTTGACATTGTCCACTATGACATGAATCATGTGCTCTACGACTCTACTACTCTAGTGTTCTTTTACATGAATTTGGTTCTAGTAAATCTGTATACTATACTATACTTTTAGCATTATACGAACAACCGGCATAGTTCAGATGACTTTGAATACACTAGAGTCTACATCTTGGATTAGATTTAGGTTTTTAACCAGTGCACTCGTCTACGCTATCTAGATAATTATGTTATACATCTTGTCCAGACACGTTGAATTAAGGCTGGCGTTTTAGTTTTAGTATTAAATTTTACACGAGCGTGAAATAACAATGCTACTATTGTTACCTCTAAATCTGCTGCTGCTCTAACCTCCACTACTACTACTACTACTACTAATGC
>RQTK01001081.1:56881-122713 GCA_003991915.1 Elysia chlorotica
AGAAAAGAAACATTCCCAGCGCGAGTTACACGTATTAGTACTGCCTTGAAGTAGAAGCATTGTCCCATTAAAGAAATACTCGCAGATGAGGAAAATGTGTGCAGTGCACTCGAATGAAACTAGCCCCATTTCAACTTCTGCTTTCAAAATATATATTTATATATTAAATATATTTTATACTTCAAATATACAATACTTTAATTTAGACCTAATCAGGTCGTTAATAGTATAATCCAAGGGGTTGCTATTTTATATATGATACAAATAAATTCGATCTGGGAACTCGCCCATTATCTGCCAATATCTGCCTCGGCCTACAGCTAGGTACTCGCATCATTACTTAAAGAAATTTATGTGCAGTGTCTTTCCCAAAACAACGACAGAGAAGAGGCAAAGATTCAAACCTAGGACCTGTCTGTGTGTGCATGTGTGTTTCTATCTCCGTCGACTATGGTTGCAGTCATTATATATATATATGAGAGAGAGAGAGAGAGAGAGATGATTCCTGTCGCAGTCGGTAACATTATACAGAATTCGACAAAACCAGTATCGAACCAAATCCGACAATTAATATGATGGTATGATTGTGATATTTATTTTGAGAATATTGTTACTAGGGGACTCAAGTTAAGAGGGGCATGAAAAAGAGGGGGCGTTTAAGGATAAGGATCAATACTGTGCAAGTGAATATCAACTTAGTTCAATACATACGGTCGTACAGGTGGACTACACAGACATTGACTAGACAGTTCTATTAAAAGTGCAGGTTTAGCTCACTACTACGAGAACGAATAGGCGATATGGCAATTACACAAATTATGTGTCTGGGTCATAAAAAGAGAACCTTGGATTAGGTAAACCATAATAACCCAAGATAAATCATATACATTGCAAGTTGATATAAAAAAAAAAAAAAAAAAAAAAGAGAGAGATGTGTAATATATGTATATACAAAAAATGTATCACAGATAAACGCAAGATGGCATGATTTAGGGTATTTTACTGTATAATAAAAGCAAAGCTTTTAGATTAGGTAATTGATGCCATGTAGGCGTATAGCATGTGGCGTAAATGATTTTTTTACTGAGAGAGAGAGAGAGAGAGAGAGAGAGAGAGAGAGTCTGTGGAAAGTAAATTTAAATTAATGTACATGCAGAGAGTAAATAGTCCATGAATTCAACTTTGCAATTTACTTGTTATTGTATCGGTATGACCTGCATGTTTACAACACCAATCCTGGTTTTGATTAGTATATTAATGTGGAAAGTAATACGTGTATTGTTCTCATTATTATTCTTTTATAATTTACATTATTAAATACATGTAATGATGTATAGGGCTTAACAAAAATTCGAATTGAGAGATCAACGTTGATAAAGGCCCTCATCAACCCACCGTAAACTTCCGCTAGCACGTTCCGGTATGTTTTCAAGTGACGTGACATCAACATCAAGTTCAATGAATTTGCTTTTATAGATTCAGAATCTAAATGCAAATAAAGAAGATTCCCTTAGTTATCGCGGGTTGACGATATTAAAACTTTAAGAATATGCCGATGAAACAACGGATTGCCGCCATTAATTTGTCGGTGTACCAAATTATTGACGTGATGTTTTAGAGCCGATGAGAAATGCTAGAATTAAGATCTAGTCTCTAGACTAGATCTAGATCTAGATCTAGATTTCTAGATTTAAATCTAAATATGTATCTAGCTTAGATTCTGGTTTCGTCGTACCTTGCAGTGAAACGTTAAATATCTTAGTGCTGGTAAAACAGGTTGCTTAAAAGATCCCATCATGTCACAAGAAGATGTCTCTGCTGTTGTTACCAACATCATATCTGCAATCGATGCAGAACGAACAGATGTTATATGTACTGCAATATCTGAGATGAAGAAAAGTAAGCCTGTTAACGAGACTTGAACTTGCCTCTGTCATGAGGAATTTAGTGACGATTTTTCCCCATAATTTCAGCTAATGCATATAAGCAGTTAAACGTTTTTTTTTTTCCTCCTTTTGTTTTGGAGTGGCTACTTAATAGATAGGTTTAGATAAGATTTCACATGCCAATTATAAATTTTGTTTGATTTGATAAATACATGTATATTTAGGGGGTGTTTTGATTTTTAGTCTGTAGAGATCTTTATGAAACAAGAGAGAATAAAGATTTTAAGAGGACAGGTATCCAGTGGACCTACATTAGGCAGCTGGAGGATCTTGACTTTGCAGACATCAGCCTTCTCTCATAAGACACAAGACGCACAAGATAAACTATATCAGAAGAAGCCAGGAAGACTGGACTCCAGATAAATATTAGAAAATCGGAGGCCATACGAATCAATAACACAAGCACTAAGCAGACCCACCATTTTTCTTTAAATGTTAAATTTTTTTAAATTGAAGATCAACACGATTGCTAAATGTTAAACTCAGTTGTTTTTCGATTCTTCTTTGGGGTTTTTTTTTGGTTGCGATTTCTTTTCTTTTGAATTTCTCCCAATTTTTAAATCTAAGAAATACTAGAAGATTTATAAATAAATACATAAAAATACAAACAAATATGTTATGTAAATTTTAATAATCTACAATCATTTGAATCAATTTAAACAAAATTGACCAGTATAATAGCAGCTAAGCACTACTGCTAACAAAAACAATGATGTGGAAATTAGTGTGTTTTGTGTACTGTATTGTGCAGCTTTCAACATCAGCTCCTACACAACTCAAATCAAAGCTGAAGCCTAGAAACAAAATTACTGACACAGAATGCGCATCTGAAAGAGTTAAATCAAAAATACTTATAAATGTCTAATCACCGTTCATAACTAGTGGTGATGGAGATCTAGGTGAAAAGTACTGGAAATATTTTTATCTAGATTTATTAAATTGTATATCAAGTTTTCCAAAAATTAGATTGAAAAGCTTATTTACATCTGCTTGGCACAAGACATGATAGACAGTGACGCAGTCAAAAGGTAGCACTTACAGGTGTTTATTTTTTTAATTGGATCATTATAAAAACAAGGCTAAACTTAAAGCTGCCATATCTGAATAACAAAACAAAAGTAAAAAAAAAAAAACAGGGTGAAAGAAAAGCCTTAAAAATCTTTTTGAAATGCACGTTCAAGGGACTCCCAAGTTTCATTCTTCAAAATGTGAGAAAAGCTCTTGTCTTTTTTTTAATTCGGAAATAAGAGCAAAAGAGTAAATTCTAGAACTTTACAGAGAAATTTGATGAAATAAATTTACTCACAATACAGAGTTAAAAATATATAAAATACAATGTAGTAATGTTTTTTAAAAGAAATTAATAATGAAAAGAGGATGTTATGACAATTGTATTATTTTCAGATACACATGACCCTGAGCTTTTGCCAAGAGTTTTGAATGGTCTTCACACAGAGGAAGGAACATTACTGCACTATGCTACTAAGGTTGGACCATTATGTTTATATATTTTGTCTAAGCAGCTACCATAATTGTTAATGAATCTAACAATTGGCAGTCAGTCCTGCTTTCCTGGTAAATATTGCAATGGGCAATCAGTCTCAATATTTTTTTAGTTGCTGTTTCCTTTAATAGTTAAAACAAAATGTAAGTGTTGTCTAAAATCTTGTCATTTTAAAAGTAACATGTTTCAAATTGAGCTTGTGATCTAAGTAATATAGTTTACATTTATAATAATGTGTTTTTTTTTCTCGAAGCATACTTTTTTATCTTGGCGAAACCTTATATTTTCAGTTCTTCTTTAGACTTCCACTCCATACAGGCACCCAACATTTATTTATTCCTCTTCACTCTTACTATCGAAGTTATGGCAGTTTTGCCTCTTTGAATGGTTTGATCCCCTATCATTTTTTCAAACATGCTAGCTGATCGGTACTACATGCAATGCAATGTGTTTCTTGTTTTGCTTTTAGTGAGCCATGTTAGATAAAACTTGAGTTAGAGTTTATATTATACCAATAAAACTCTAAAATATTTGTCACATTTATGACTACTAATCTGTTCTTGCTTTATAATAGCTAGTTTGTTATACATCAGAGATTTATCAAAAAGTCCTAAAAATGTATTGTCTGCTGGGTGGTGAAGGGAGCAGGAACTACCCAGTTAAAACCGACGATCAGACAAAAATATGTAATTTTCTGATTTTGCTCCCTACTGGTTGGGTCTGTATATTGTGCCTGGCTGAGACAGGAGCCCTAATATCCCTGCACTGTCTCTTGGACATGGCAGCACATAAAATTGTCAGACGTTAATCTTTGAACCAATCCACTTTACAGCTTGGCTGCTGATGTTGTATGTTGAGAAACCAATCAACCAACGGTATTACCTGAGATATAATTTACAATGCTCTAGCTCTGTTCAATTCTTTTCTACTCCAGAAAGGCAAGGTGGACAAAGTTCGAGCATTACTTGCTGGAGGCGCTGATCCTGGCATCCAGAACCAGGAAGGGCAGTTGCCAATGGAAATGGCATCTGAACAGCTCAAGACTGTTTTCAATGAAGAGCTTCTTAAAGCTACTGCGCAGTCCAAGTATGTGTTCAATCTGACACTAAGGGTACTTGAAATATCCAGCTCTTATATTACATTTTTTTTCTTCTTTATTTTAGCATCAAGGGCTGAGATTTGAACTGAATAAACTAGGAAGTCCCAATCTTAACCAATCACTTTTCGTTAGTAAAACCTTGTACAATTACCAAATAAAACACATACATGTAAAATCAAAATATTTTTTTTTATTATTAAATCCTTGTTATAAATACTATTCAAAGGAAATAGTTGTTTTCCTCATTGTCAAAATGCATTTTTTAACTACATCTTTATATTTGTTGTGCTGTGTATTTTACAGTTTAGGACGAGTGTGTCAATTGTTGGCAGCGGGTGTTGATATCCACCTGACTGACAGTCCTGAAATGTTAAATACACCTTTACATTGGGCAGTGTGCCACGGAAACAGAGATATGGTGCAGTGTTTGTGCGGTAAGCTGAAAATTGCTTGATTGGGTATAGACTTCATCCTAATTAGTTTAATTGCTTTAAAATAAAATCAAATAATTTAAATGTTAAATTTATGAGATTTACAAAATCTAGATATTAAAATAATATACGAAATACGGAAAGGTAGAATTCAGACTTAAATAAAGCTAAACTTACCTATGTTATATAAATCAGATTCAGAATCTGGAAAATAAACATTACAATTTACAGAAAGCAAAAAGAATAAGGCCACTAAGTCAATCTTTCAAGCACATCAATGCCTATGTTACTTTGAACAAGTTTTCATTATGCATTATCCTACATAATCAGCCAGGGGAGCAGATCTGAATGTTTTCAATGCTCGTGGTCTGACCCCTGTACATGAAGCTGTGAAGCGAGGAGATGCAAGCATTGTAGAAGAATTAGTCAACTATGGGGCTGATCTTGAACTGCAAGTTTCTCTTGGGTAAAAAAAAATAATAGTCTTTTTGTTATTTTTTGTTCAGATCTAAATTCACCTTACCAGGATGACATGATTGTTTCAAAATTTATCTGCAAGATTTAGGTTAAGAGATATATATCATAAAGGGTTCAGGAATCAAGTTTAAAGAAATTTATAATTAAGACATATTTGTGAATATGAATGTAAGAATAATGTTGATCATTTTATTTCTATAAAAGTATTTTGTCGATTTTCATATTTATATAAAAATGATAAAATGTTAACACATTTGTGGATCCTTTATATAACATGACATAATATTTTGTAAAAACTTCTTAATAGACCACTTTTAATAATGACACAAAACCCTAGAGCTTTAATGTAAAAAAAAGGCAAAAATATGAACAGATCGTGAATATCATGCTGCACATTATGTAATATGGCTCAATGTTAAGTACTTTTGAAGGTATGGATAATAAGATACAAAGACGAAAATTGCTTTTCTAAATTTGGCATCCCTAAATTAAGGAAATCGCCAAATTTCGTGTTACTACATTGAGTTTAAAAGAAAATATGCAATTTTTATATAATTTCAAGAATAAAAAACTACCGCCTCTGGCTGTATTTTTTCTTCTATAATCCTTTATTTGGTGTGTCCAAATAAAAGGACCCATTTTGCGACACTAAACCATTAATAACATCCACAACTATTGATATATTTTGATGATTTAAAAAGCAATCTGCTCAAAATATTCAGCGCTATCAGCACAAATAGAAATAAACTACAATAAACAGTTTGAATTTTCTGGTTGCGTTGCTAGATTTTGATGTCTCACTAAATTCAATATTCAATAAAATTTAAGACTCTGAACATCACAGTTTGTTTAAATAATACCACCATACCATCGATTTATATTTCTAAAGTGAAAATGTGGGCCAGACTGCCTTGGATATGGCAGAAGGAAAAGAGTCAGTAATGCAGGTTTTGCGAGCACCACGTCACTTCCTTGAGCCTATTTCTGTTAGTTCACACAATACAGGTAATAAAGAGGCCTACTTTTTGTTCACTTTAAACAAATAAATTATTTGAGATCTATTCAAAAGTGATCATAGAAACTAATCCTTTTCAACAGTTTTCTTTTATGTAAGAGATTTGAAGCTCAGCTTAAACCAAAATCATTCTTCATACTGAAAACACTTAAGTTTGACAATTAGAGGTCAGTATTTAAAAAAAATCTAAAGTATGTTGTATTAAGTCGATCTGCATTGCACAAGTATTAGTATAAACTAATATTTTTTCCTCTGGGTTATTTATTTCTGCTACAGAAAGCAAAGCCAACTTGGTGCGTTTTGATAGTGTTGCTTCATCAGAAAATGCTCTGGTCAATGGTATCAATGGAGAAGCGGATCTTCAGTCTCCAAAAGTTTTAAGTCCATCTCACACAAACCATGTAAGTATTTCAAGACACAATTGCATGCCGAATGATGATCAGAATGTTTAATTATATGAAAAGCATCTCTTTTGAAGTTGCGCACATGCTTTTTCAAATACATTATAATTTTGAGGCATGATTATTACATCGACAACTTTTGGTGTAATTTTTGTTTTATATATTCATCCTGTTGATAGGTGGAATAATTATCCCTTTTTTTTGGGCACATGTCTTAATTTAATTGAAATGTTTTTTTTTCCTGCATTTAAGTACTATGAAAAAATATGCTTGTCTTTTTAAAAAGAAAAACCGTTTTGATAACATCGAGTTGGGTACAAATGGACTATAAATCCACAGTTAGCTTCAAGATGCTTATTCAAGTTGCTTAAGAATATCAATGACTCTAGAAGGTTGTCTTTTTTACCCTTTTTACCTCTAACTCTTAAGATATATATTTTTTTTTCCATGAACAGAAAGACCATTGAATGGTTAACTATAATATTTGTAATCAATTTAAAGGATAATATCACCCTTATAAGAGCATGTCTTTAAAAAAAAACGAACTGTTCCCCCTTCTTTTTCTTCTGCTGCACACTTGTTCTGTTTGTTAATTACATATTATTCAACATTATGTTTTCTTTCTCACTTGACCACTTGTTTCCTCCTCTTCTTTTTCTACTGTATCAAAATTATTTTTGTTTGCTTTTCAATCTGTTACCTCTGATCTACCAACATTTCCAGGTCGATTTTGCTTCCAGATTTGACAACACCAACATAGAGTCTAGTAATGGTGATGACAAACTTCAACTACTGTGGCCTGCTGTACAGAGTATAAAACAGGGCGGCGGAAAACCATTCACAGTTTCCTCCGTTTTGCATGTTTTTATATCACCTCAATCTGTTGGAGGTCAGTCTTAGCTAACTAAAAAAAAAATGTCTATGCTAAGTTACTAAATGTTCTGTTGTCAAAGGAGTTGGCAGGAGTGGCTAAAGCCAGCTTTAGCTCATCTTAATAGAAATAAAAAGAATGACAATGTTACAAAACTATAGTATTTAAATATAATCATCAAACTTTCAGTATTCCATAGTCTTCCACAAGTCTATGCGTTTAGATTGTTCTGTATATCTAGATCTAAATCTATTTAAAATCCGTTTTTATCTTCCTCTACTACTACCATCAGTTTGTCTTCTCTTCACCTTTATCAAAGTCCTACAGCACCTTGCATTTTTTTTCTTTCTTTACTTCTGAGAATACTCTCTCTCTCTCTCTCTATCTCTCTCTCTCTCTTTTTCTCTCTCACTTTCTCTCTCTCTTGACCAGTCTTCTCTTTCTTTTTTGTTTGTCTTTCATTCTCTGATCATTTTTGTTCTCACTCAGCTTTTCCCTCTTGTTAATTTTGTTCTTTACTCAGTCTCATTCTATAATACATTCTCTTTATCAAAAAGGTTTGTACCTCTGGTCTCTAACTTATCACCATTCCTCATGACCACCCCCTATCCTCTTTACACTCAGTTACAAAGAGCAGCCCTTTATGAAAGGCACTGTGCTTTACATCCCAAGCCTTCCTCCCACCCTAACCCCTCTCTCACTTTCTTTGGTTACTCACAAACAGATCTGCCTACTTGTACCGATTTGATCGGTACGTACCGATTTTCGTCGTCAATCCCGATTTCCCAATTTCCACGGAAATGTACCGATTTTTCAAACTGAAGGTATTCAGCATAGCAGCGCGATCGCCGATTTTTTGTTATTATGTCTGCCTCTGTTCGCTGCTCATCAAGAAACCCAACACTAGCCCGTTTCCACGGCGGCAGAAAGCTCATGACCCGAACCTATTACATTTCATCTGACCCGTCTTGACGACGTAAATTGTCACAGGCCTAGCTAGGGACATCGCTCTTTATCGAAGCCTATTCTCTTAGATATTAGTGAATGAGATGATCGAAAGGGTACTGAAAGTACACCTTCTTTTTTGTTACAATTTCCTACCCAAATACGCCGATACGTAAAAAAAAAAATGAAAATATACAACCGTCCATAAAGTCGCTGCTGTGGTGTTTCGGCCGATTAGATCGGCCGTAAAAGAGGGTTTATTTTATGGCCGACTAAAGAGTCTGTACACCGCCAAATAAATCGAAACTACTCTTACTGGAATAAAGAAGAGTTCCACTTCCTTCCAGTGTTGTTTTGAATGCAGACAACAGCTGTTTTCAGCTCAAATTTTGTTTACATGTTGACACTCGATTTTCTCTTGAAAACTACAAACTCTAACAATTTATAACCAAGGAGCAGGTCCATCAGGAAGGAAATTACTTACTCGAGAACAAGTTTTAGATGTCTTAGATGGTTAGATTGATGATTCTTTTGATATTTTCAGTTATTTTATCTAGATCTAGATCTAGTAGTGGCAGTAAAGGCAGGGAGCCAGTAGTTAGATCTAGATCTAGAATCTAGATCTAGATTTAGATCTAGACCTAGGGATTCAGTTCCAAGAGCAGTTGAGATAGAAGTAGATAGAAACGGGGATGTAGATCTAGATGTAGATCCAGTTGATAAAGAGACCTGAAAAACCAGCTAAGTACTCAATCTACTTCTGCATGCTTTTTATGTGTATTCTTGTGTGTTGGCAATGGTCAGAGAGAAAACTTGGGACCCACTCGGCGTTTATGTTCATTAGTTATGTTGCGTAGATCTGCTACAGCTGGTTTACTCTTGGTGTGAGGCTATTAGACCTATACATTTTCTGAAAGCTGAATAAATTCTCTACAACTTTTATTCCTATCTTTTTGAGCTAAACATGTTGGTTTCCAAGTTATTTGATAACAAAGTAGATATTTTTTAGGCTAGAAACCTGACCTTGGCATTTCAAGGCCAAGTTCAAGGTCACAAAACACTTGTATGGTACCGAAACCCGCTTCAAAATTTTCTAGACCCTCTCAGCTTTCAGAAAATGTATAGGTTTTATGGTTTATAATAAATATTTGCTGCCTCCCAGTCCAATTTATGACCCCTATATAAATTACCAAATATAGCCAGACACCACACACTAAATACTAGTGACACTTGTAGGGTTAAAAGAAATAAAAAGAATGACAATGTTACAAAACAAAACTATAGTATTTATTAAATATAATCATCAAACTTTCAGTATTCCATAGTCTTCCACAAGTCTATGCGTTTAGATTGGCCTGCATATCTAGATCTAAATCTATTTAACATCTGTTTTTATCTTCCTCTACTACTACCATCAGTTTGTCTTCTCTTCACCTTTATCAAAGTCCTACAGCACCTTGCATTTTTTTTTTCTTTCTTTACTTCTGAGAATACTCTCTCTCTGTCTCTCTCTATTTCTTTCTCTCTCTCTCTCTCTCTCTCTCTCTCTCTCTCTCTCTCTCTCTCTCTCTTCTCTCTCTCACTTTCTCTCTCTCTTGACCAGTCTTCTCTTTCTTTTTTGTCTTTGTTTGTCTTTCATTCTCTGATCATTCTTGTTAATTTTTTTCTTTACTCAGTCTCATTCTATAATACATTCTCTTTATCAAAAAGGTTTGTACCTCTGGTCTCTAACTTATCACCATTCCTCATGACCACCCCCTATCCTCTTTACACTCGGTTACAAAGAGCAGCCCTTTATAAAAGGCACTGTGCTTTACATCCCAAGCCTTCCTCCCACCCTCTCTCACTTTCTTTGGTTACTCACAAATTTACCTTACGCGAAATACACATTGTCTGTGTGTGCTGTATCTATAACCAATTCCGTTCCAACCTCACTCTGTCACCCACACAGAAATTTGTTCTTTGATTACAGAAAGGTTGGGCAGGGTTTCGTCTGTTTTAGTAGGATCATATGCTACCTGTGGTTGCCTTGGAGAAAAGGAAATATCAAGGGGGTCAATGAAAAGTGGTGGCTATTACAGATGGTTAGCAGGGCAGGTTCAGCGGTACTATGTTTCTCTTTCTGTGTAAAAATGAGAAACAAAAGTATTTTTGCCATTTACAAGGGAATGAGTTTGGCATGGTTTGGATAAAATTCTGATATTGTGAGAGCATGCAACAAGCACTGAATGGGGATTCTTCAAATGAAAGTGAGGCTCATAGATACAGAGATTTTGTTTATCTTTTGGGTCAATTGAGAAAAAGAGTAAACAGGAGTTGTTAAGAATATAGAAAGTTAAATCTATCTTTAAGTGCCATTTACATTGTTCTTTTAAATTAATCTTTATTTGTTTCTTTTAATAATAATTGTTAGTCTTCTAACCTTAACTCTCTTCCTTCTCATTATATGGATTTGGATCACCTGTGAATGTGATCAATGGTTTTGTTGACTAATAATTTAACTACTTTTTAGTCTGTAGGCAAAAAAAAAATGTTTTTTTTAAATCAGAAACAAAAGCTTGAGAAATTTATTAAAACCATTAAAATGCTTTTTTTTAAAAATTCTATAAAAAAATTGTACTCAAAGTAGTTGTTTTTCTTGATTACCAGCCCGCCGGCATCTTGAATTTTTCTTGATCTAATCAGCTGTCTCCTTTGAAAGCCATTCTTATTATTTCGACTTGTACACTAACTGTGACAACCTGATCATGGATTCTGGTAGTGATTTTGATTATGGTTTTGAAGAGTCAGATGATGAAAGCTGGGAGTTAGAATCTGAGGCGGAAGTGTCTGATTCTGAGCCCATTTCTCCCAGCACCAGTACGCCAATGATGAGACCACTGCTCAATGCAAATGGTAAGTTTATGCCAATGCCCTCTCTCCCTTGTTATATTAGATCTATATTTAGTTATTAATAACGGGAATACTGAAATAAAAACATATTATGTTCAAAGAAGATTCTAGTATGTAGTTAGATCTAGAGATATAGATCTCTTCAAACCAGGAAGTAAACACGTAAGTAAATCAAGAAATGACATTACTCAATGTTAATCTAGATTTAACCTATTGATATAATACTGTCATTGTTTGATTTTATGTTTACAATATTTTATTTTTTCCAGGGTACTTTAAACTAAAAATTAAAATTGCATTTAGGCTTCCAATTGTTATTGATCTGGATAGAACTTTTGATTCTAAGAATTATAACACCAATTAAATTGTATAGCTTGATTTTGAAAGGAGTTCCGCAATTTCAAAAATTTGAAAAATTCCCCATTTCCGCAACTGCACAATGAACCAAGTTCATAGCTTCATGTGAAAAAAAATACACACCCGAAGTTTATCACTTTTGCGATACACTCTATACTGACTGGGGATTACGCAGAAATTTTTTCAAGCGTTTTAAACAAAAACACTTTTTCTCAAAGGGGACAAAAAGAGGCAAAATTCTTAAACTTTGAAAGCGCCGATGAAAACTTTTTTTTACGTAAAACAAAAATTTATAGGAGTAAAAAAATATTTTTAAAACTTGAACATCTTTTCGAAGTATTTATCTTAATTTTGTTGTACCCTATCTATTTAAACTAGAAAGCACATCATACCAAGATCTTGCTTAATCTCTTTGTAAGATCTTTGTAGATCTAGAGTACGGAGGCTCTATCTAGATTAGATCTAATATAAATTCCGGGTTTTTATGGTAAAGATGAATCTGTGAGAGGTTTTCAATGTAAAAAATGATAAAAAGGCATTATATTAGCATTTGAGTGCAGTTGTATATCCAAAAATACACAATTTGCTCGTCAGTCATAGAGGCATAGGTGGCCGGCATTGTGGACTGGCCGCTGTCAAATTTTTCGCCACTGAAGTCTGCGTGTCAGTGACTGTAAGCTGACGCGTTTTTGGTCAGAGGTGGCTCTATTCTTTTGCCTTGCGCATGAATCAGGCGCATTGATAATGCTTAACCAAGATTCATTTAAAAAAATAATTAGATGAGCTTTACAGTGATACATTTTTAAAGCTGGAATTTCAACACTTTCCAGAAAAAAAATCGACTTTGCAATTTTCAACGTGAAATTTCTTGACGTAAAACTTATAGTACTATATCGAAAAAATATATCAAAATAAGTGTTATCTTTCGCACTACATTTTTGAAAGATTTGCGATAATCTGCTGTCAGTCAGATTGTTGCCCGAGGTCTTTAAATAGACAGGTGGAATTCCAAAAGCGCTGATCGCAAGCACCTGGTCGCTATTTCAGCCGATTTATCATATTTTTAGATAAATTAATACTATCCATTTTATGAAGTAGCATGTATTATACACCAATCAAAACAGCATGAAATAAGCTTTTTTAACGATATTTTTCATTTTAAAATAGGTTCAATAGTTTTTATACACCAACCGAGTGAATACCCTCGTTCTACAGCTCAGTTTGTGCCCGAGCTCGAAAAAACAGTCTGTTTAGAGTACCTAATATTAGAAAGGCTATAGTCTACTCTATTGACTGAACTTTTGATCTTGCATTGAAATATAACTATTGGTTCTAATTCATCCATAAATGCAGGAGATCCAAGGAAAGCACTGTTTTCAAAAAAGATAGTTTGCTTTGGAAGCTTTACTGTCATTTTGTCTCATAAAATGCCATTGTTTATACAAGAAAAGTTATACACATGTACATGTTTTCGAGTCAATTAGACTATACATAGGTAGTGATCATCTGTATTAAAAATACTTGAGATCTAGTAACATCATTTTATTTTTGCAAATTATTTTCTCAATAGGGTAAGCAAGCCTTCTGGTCATGACAAGGGGTCGCCTAAAGCTCTGCCACCATTCAACACTGGACAAGTGCCGAGCATCCAGGTGCCAGGCGGAGTCTTCAGCCGCTTTATTTGTGTCGAGCAATTATTTAAGATGTTTTCACCTTCGATGTTGCATTGCAGATATGCAAGTATGTAGTTGATTTCAATTTTTAAACATTGAGACTGATAGACAACTTGACTGATGGCAGCAAGGCAATTTATAGATCTTCTGATGCACATAAGGATTGTGCGAGCACTAAATGTTGCAGGGCTGCCACTCACCCGTGGATCCAAGGATTTTCCGTGGATCTGCCTTGGTGCCGTGTACATCGGTCCGCTGTCCATGTTTTTTTGTTTTTTTTCCATTTTGGGAGACTTTTTTTGCTATCTCGCAATTTTCCGTGAAATTTTAAACTGCTGGAGAATTTTACTCCAAATTTTCGTTGAAAATGATTAGAGGTGGGCAGTGATGATATGTTCCACGATTTTGACCTGGTCGCTACTTTTCCGCATTTTCCTCGTTTTCTTCAAAGTCCGCAAATCACAAAATTTGCCTTTGAGCGGTATCGAAATGAAAACATGTCATGCGGTAGCAAGGTGGGATTTTTCATAGAGTTTACTCAGAGACGGCGCCAGAATCTTTTTCAGCCTGGGAGGAATTTAGCAATAGATGAGGGTATGGTAAGAAACAAGGGAAGATATACTTTTAGTTAATACATTAGAGATAAACACACTAAATGGGTGGTGGCAGATCCAGAAACAGGGTATACTTATAATTTTGATGTTTATCTTGGAAAGAACACAGGTACAGGTGGTGGTGGATGGCTAACCTACAATGTTGTAATGAGACTCACAGAAAAAGGGTACAGGATTTTTTTTTGATTGCTGTCAACGTTTAAAAAGGTTTGTTTTGATAGGCTTTAGCTTATTAACAAGTACCATGGATTAAGAAAAACAAACAACTTTTGGGAAACTTTATTTGCACACATGATTGATATTTCACGGGTTAATGCTGACTGTTATTCTTTTTAATAATTAGATAAGTAAAAACCCTGATGTTGCCGTATACAAAGACCAAATATATATACACAGCTTGACTTTATTGATGAGAGGTTTGGGTGGTATTGAACTGTATGCAAGGGTGCCTATAGCTTTAAGGCCTGTGTACTATGTGTGCTATTCTATTATCCCTATTGTGGTTAAAAAATAGAGATAACTGTAAATTGTGCCAAACTGTGGGGTGAATTTATTCTTTGTGAGAGGACGGAATTGTCTCGTAGAATACCACAGTCGCTAAATCAATCCAATGGAAGGGAACTTTTCTACTAAACTGGTACATTGATGTGTTCATTTTATGCATGTCAAATGATTTATTCTCTTGGAGAATGGGGTCATTTCAAGTACCTGGCGTGCTATGTTTTATCGAAAAAATTAAGAGCAAATATTTTTTCATCTTTTAGGTGTATTAAAAAGGACTGATAGTCATTTTCTATGCTTATTTGTCATATTTGATTGGTTCAAAAAGCTTTTGATTTGAATTCTGTTTAAAATTACCTTCATTTTGATGTATAAAATGTTTGATGTCTTTCAATTTTATTACTTTTCATGTCACTATGGACATCCTCAAGTCCATGTATAGCCTTTCGTAATATTTAAGAATCTAGTAACATTTTAAAACTTTTCTATAAACATGTGGATATTGTGTAAAAAATCATGTATATTTTGTTAACATATTGGTTTGGCTAAAAAAATCACTTGAAAGTTATCAAATATTGTGTTACTGCGATTTTTTTCCTTTCACAGTGGAGTTCCTGTTGTCGAGTTTATGTGTGTCTGGATTCTATTTTTAGTTACATAAAGAAGATCACGTGATGTAATATGGTGGCGTCATACTCCAAGCATTTTTTATGAAAGCACATTTATTGCCCTTCAAATCGATGTATGATACAACTTTAAACACATACTCATTTCAAATAAGACAAACATAGTGTACACAATGCCAAAGAGAAGGAAGAGAGTTAAGCTCTGGAACTCTGCTTTTGTCAGTAATAGCAATGAATGTTAGTTAAATGGATGCAATTTTGATTTTTTTTTACATTTGTTGTGGGAGTAAATGTATTTTTATATGATTTTTATTAACAACACTGCCAACAAAACAAAAAAATTTAACAAAAGATTAATCTACAACAATTTTCCTTGATATATCTTTTTTTATACCTTTAAACTTTTCCGCCCTCAGCAACAGCATCAGACATGGCATACCTGTGGAATATGCGCCGGTATATGTTTGATGAACTTGATTTGGAGTTAAACCTTAATATTTTAACACCACTGTCAACATTCGACTCACCACATGTTGTTTGCTACATAAACAGACACTTGTCTGTGCAACCTGGGGCCTACAGGCTGACAATTACCCCCAGACAGGTATAGAAACAAAATATTAAAGAAGCCTAAATAAATACAGAAACCTAAAAAAAATATCTTACTGAAGACAGAACTAACTTGGGAAATTCTTAAGATAGAACCATATTCAATTCTTCTGTATCATAATCATGATAAAGGGTATTATGGAATATATAATGATTATTGATGTATCATCTATCTCTTTAGACTATAATGTGACAGGCTGAGACAGGAGTCGTGGTATCCCCGCCCCGACCAAAATGATGCTCACAATCAAAACAAAAAAAATCAGAAACTATGAAACTTGCACCGTTTGCGCACTCCTTTATGGGTCAGAAATGTAGGCCAGATACGCAGGCCAAGAGAGAAAGATCAATACCTTTCACCTAAGATGTCTCTGCTAAATCAAAAGTATATGTTAAGAAGACAAGACCAACACAGAGGTTCTTGAAAAAGCAAATCTGGCAAAATATTTACCATCTTATGCAAGAGATGACTCAGATGGCTAAGAATCATTTTCTCTCTCTCTCTCTCTCTCTCTCTCTCTCTCTCTCTCTCTCTCTCTCTCTCTCGCGCTCGGTTTTCCATTCTTCTTTTCTATCTTTTGACTGTAATGTCTCTCTCTCTCTCTCTCTCTCTCTCTCTCTCTCTCTCTCTCTCTCTCTCTCTCTCTCTCTCTCTCGCTTTCTCTCTCGATCTGGGCTCCATTACTCCTTCGGCATTATACATGTAGATCTAGATCTTTCTATCATAGATCTACTGATTGGTATGTTATGCAACAAGGCGACTAGCTGTGTTAGACTTGATCAAGTAGGACAACAAACTGTGAAGGGGGAGGAGAAGGGTAACAATGGCTTGAGTTCTAGTGATGGCAGTCCCATCCCTTTCTAGTGTGTAGTCATATGTTCACACTTTGCATAGACACGCGGTCAGTAAGAGAGTGCGATACAACATGATTTGGACCTACTGGAGGAAGGAGAGAGAGGTGGGAGACTTTAAGAGGCTCTTCGTTAGCTGGCTTTGTAGAACTCGATGTCCCGCTCACTCTTCAGCTCCGCCTACTAAAGGTGCAGTTATAGCAAAAAGAGCTTGTTGATGCCGTTAACCCAGTGAATTGTTAACGGGAAAAAAGGGGTCGTGTGGAAAGTGTCGTTACACCTGGAAGTGCCGTTATAGCACTAGCTGTTATATGTGGATGCTACCGTAGATGTTGTTTGGTCAGATGGCTTCTGGAAACAGAGTCAAAGGAAGACCCAATGATAAGTGCAATGTATGACCAGTTATGGAATGAATGTACAAACCTATGAAAAACTGGCTGAAGACAGACCAGCTTGGAATGGAAAGTATCTATGACAATAAGCATCAAACATCATGAAAATACCATCATCTCAGATCTTTCGGGCAATGAAAGGGAAAACAAAAAGAAAAGAAGCTTCAAATGAGCTTCGCAGTACATGTCTGACCTGCAGAGCTTGAAACAGATACTATTTTCTTAAACATCAGCAGGATCAGTCATGAGAGGCTGCAAGATTTAGACTGCACAGACAGCCTACTTTGACCGTCTGGCAAGAGGCAAAGAACCATATTATTGATGTAGAAAGTAGATATATGTCTGTCGTAAATCATATTGTAAGATACTCATTTGAAAATTAGTTATCAGGAAGTCTTCAAGGTAGAGGTCTCTTTTTTTATTTGTCCCTAAATTTCTGACACTTTCAGTGGGACGTGCCACATTTAATAAAATCTGAATAAGGTGGAGAGAAAGAAAAGCACTTGATGCAATAAAGTTTAAAGAATCACCTCTTTCAAATACTTTACTCTTCATAAAAGTTACTGAGCTCCTCTTTTATATCCTTTACATATTTTACATGTATAACCTAATCTACTTATTTCAGATGAAGGTTGTTTGTGGAGATCTGGACAGTTTGAGCTCAGCCATCTGCACAATTCTTCAGCTTCTATCTCTGTATAAAAGCAAGACATTTGTGGTAGTACCCACATTACTGGTGAGTTCCTAATTTAAACTCAGCTGCACGCTTTTACTTTTAATTTGGCGGTCATACTATAGTCGCACTCGTGATTTTTTTCTTAAAGATTTATTAGAATTTGACCTGAAGAGCACTGCCATTCAGATAATAAAGCTTTTAAACCTAAAACACACCTGCCAAACTCCCACTCACTTTGGAGATTTCTATTTCCAGTCATGTTGAAAGCCTTCTCACACGTCTTTAAATAAATGAAACAAAAATTTTTTTAGTAAGAAAAAAAATAAATAAATTTTGGCTACCAAAGTGGTCGTAGATCTTAATGGGTCCCACAGTTCTTCTGTATGCTCCATATTATTGACTTTTTTATGGCATGTGGAAAAAAATTACTAAAAACTTGTTGATAAAGGCTAAAGATTTGAAACCTGTAGAATCATAATGGGAAAAAGAACATGAGAACATACAAACGAAAAAAACAACTATTTTTATAGAGTCGTTTATGAGTATTTAACTAATTAAGTAATCACAGCAGAGCTTAATTTTTTCAACTTGATTAACAAACCAACCAAACAAAAAGGAGTTCTAAAACAACACCTTTTCAATATAAAAACGGGATGTTCACAAAAGTCACAAGACCATGTTGATTGCACCAAAGACAAGAAGATAGATTTGAAACAAAATCAACCGCGGCTCGTTAAACAAAGGCAATTTCACGTGTCAAATGTACTGCATCAAAAAGTCTCACTTTTTGCATAAGTGGAAATTTTTTCCAGCTTATGATCTATCTTAATGAAATTCAAAGATAATTCTGATGGCAATTTGTATTTTTGGTGACTTGTTTGAACTATTGAATGAAACACCAACTAAATCATCATGTATATTTTTGTATTAAAGAACTCTGAGCACAAATGTGCAGATAATATGTACAATTTGAGTTTGAGAAAAGTTAAGGTTCATCTTTTTCTTAACATCAAATACATGAGGTTTATCTGTTTCAGATAGATGATTGGCCAACCTTGCCTCACAGAGGAGTTTTAATGGATGTCTCTCAGGGGAGGATTCCCACTATTGTAAGTCCACAATTGTTTCATTCTTATTTTAAGTATTGGGCATTTGAAAACCTGTAAAAATAACAAATCTAGAATATTTGAAAATATAACTAGTGATGCATATTTAATTATGCCATCAGCCATATGCACAAAATTTTCAGGACAATATTTTGTTTAAAGCTGATTGTGATAACCATTATGAATGTTCCATTGTTGGTATAGCACTCCAATTTTCGGATTCACCACCCCTACTCACTTTCACCAATGCCTCTTTAAAGTTTTTTAAATTCCTTATGTAAACTTTATGAAATTTGTGGGGATTGCTGGAGTGGAAAAAATTGAGGGGATAACTAATGATTTTGCAGTGTGCTAAAACCCAATTTTTATTTTTTTTTTACGGAAGGGACAGATTCTGAGAGTGTTCTTTTTCTTTTCCGCTATGCTTTTTTAAAATTGGTTTTTATTGCAACTATCAAAATAAACACCCTCAGAAGTGTTAGATACAAACTTATTAAAATTGTTTTTGAAACTTGTCAGACATGTGCAGGCAATCTGTTTTCATAATTTAGTAGAGAAGGTTTTGACAATTTTTTTTTCTCTTTCTCTAAGAAGCAAAGATTGCAATTCCAAATCAACTGGCAGGAAGTACTTTAAATGAATAAACAAAGTTTATAATACTCATAAGTGGGTCTCAAAACCAAATAAGAAAGACTGAAAAAAAATGTTTTGACCAGTGTGAGCAAAAATAAGGAAGTTTCCAGTCAATTGGAGCAGCAGTTCCCATGTTAGCGCTCATACAAAATGAGCCTAATTTTTTTTTTACATAAATTATGAAATGTCATTATACTACTGAAAGTGAAGGGGTGTAACCGTGTTGGCTTGGTTTGGAGAAAGAAATTGAAGCTGTGATAATTGTGTAAAAAATACTTTTATGCCAACCAATTTTTTACTAAAATGTCGACAAATCTTCCCTCTTTCTTTTTTTGTTTCTCACAGGACAACTTGGAAGAGTATTTAGACACTATAAGTTTACTGAAAATGAATAAGGTTGGTCATATTCACAACATGAGGAAAATATGGATATTGTTGACATGTGCAATTATTTTCCTTATGCCCTCTTTATCTTCCCATAAGCAAATTATAAATTTGAGTGATTTCACCTTTTTTCACAAGGTTCAGTCATGCCATTAGCTTTGTGTCATGCTTGTTTGGTTTGGTTTGGTTGGTTGGGTTTTAACGTCCAACGTCAGCAACTTATAGGCTATATCGTGGACGGGCCCCAAGACGGACGTCTGACAATTTTATGTGCTGCCACACACGAGACAGGGTGGGGATACCATGACTCCTGTCTCAGCCGGTCACATTATACTGACACCGACCCAACCAGTAGGGATTGCAACAGCCAGGATTCAAACTCGGGACCTTTTGCGTCGGAAGCCGATGTTCTACCCCTGGGCCACCGCGCCCCCGTGTCATGCTTGTAAATTGGATAATTCTAAAAGTTAAAAAGCCTGAAATGCTTTGGTTTAAAAGTTCTGGAACAGATGAAAAAGAGAGCTGCTAATTTTATCTAATGAAGGCTTTGCTTCATAGCATACTTACTAAGATTTAAAAAAAAAATTATTTCCAATTTTGAAAAATCTACCTCAAATAAAAATCAAGCCGCCTTTTGGAAATTAAAATCAAGTATCTTTGCTTGCATCATATTGGAAAAGGCTAGCTTAAAACAGATTATGATATTGTGAACATTTTTTTTTCAATCCAGATCTATCTGTACACACGTTTCCAATCCAATTTGCCACCTCAGTGGCAGTGCCCATACTCCAGCAAGTAAGTCTGCATCTCTAGTAAACAATGATGATTGTTTCATGTAGTCAATGCTTTTTATTTGTTAGTCAGGCAAGCAACCATATGTGGCATTTTCTGTGATGAACCACTTTGTTTAAAGCCAGTTTATTTACAGATTTAGTGAATACCACATATAAATATTTTAGATAAAAATGGTATGATTTGGTTTTTATAGAAATTCATAGTTTTCGGCTTTTAGTCTGGCCTAGCCTACATGTGAAACTAAAATTAGTTTACTACCTATTTATGGACATTTCTTAGTACTAAATTTTGAATAAAAAAAATCAACTATAATTACTTTTGTGATGTTTTAGTAAGATTTATAGTTTCAGTATACCTAGTGGTGCATTCATGCATTTTTTTGTTGTCGTGTAGGTCAAATAAAATAATCTTTGTAGACATTCATTGGAATAAACTAAATAAATTCATAATAGCCATGAGTTTTAGTTATTTACTTTTAATTTGAAGTCATTCCTTTAAAATTTCTAAATGACATTTACATTTTCAAACATAGCTTGTCTACATAAAAATTTTCCATGAATATTGATCAGTCTTGGCGAAAGCACAAACTACATCAGTGTTTAGGACTCCTCATGAACATTACTCATGGAATGCAGTGAAAATAATGGCTCAGTTTTTGAACAAAAATGTCAACATTTTTTTTTCCAGAATTTTATACACTTTCTAAAAATTGTATTTTTAATATTTTTATATATATTTTTTATCCCTTTTCCCAGCGCTATTAAAAATGCGCAGGATTTGACTAAAATGTCTTTTAAGACTATTAAGTGGTTCATATCTAGTAACTTCTTTTGCTTGAAATCTTAACAAGTAACGTTATCATTGTCTCTTCCTTCCCTCCCTCAGTGAGGTGCTGAGAATCTCAGAGTTTTGTCAGAAAAGGCGCATGCAGCTCATCCCAGTTGTGGAGGTCGGACCAAGAGTGCAATTTGAGGACTTGGCTAAGCTATACTCTGTTTTCCAGGATTTTCTTGCCTGTTTTGAAAATGCTGAGTAAGTGTATATTGCTGAGCTTTTTGACTAATCTTTGTTTGGTGTAGTGGGAATGATCTTTTGAGCTGCTCCTCCAGTACCTATGTGTTCATCGACTGCAGGATGTAAACCTCTGGTTTATGCCTCCATTTCTCTCTATTCTGTGCCAGAGAGATAAGAACCTATGTGTTGCACCATGCTGTCTCGTGATCCTTGTTGCTTGTCTGCCTCTAAACATCCTCTCAATTATTGCTTGCACAATGTTCTATTAAAATGTGAACTAGATCCAAGAAATAGTTTTAGACTTGGTATTCCTATTATGGGTTCCTTGCAAAATATGTACTGATAGTAGGTACCGCAAATAGAAATTTCAAGAGCATCAAAATTTTATTCCATACTTTATTGATGAGATACTTTGAAAACATGAAGATAAAAAAAAATTATTCAAATCCACCAATACAAAAAAGTAGCATTTATAAGGCTTGAAAAATCTCTGATTTTGGGGCATTTTCTAAAACTTGCAATATTGCATCACTTTAAGTGATAAGATTGAAAAATAATGTTGCTAAAAAGAGAGATGTTGAATATAATTTGCTCATGTAAAATAAAACAAATGTTTTTGTGGTCTTTTTAATCTTTTTGGTAAGTTTAATTAGATCTTTGATGTGTTTCCCATAGCAAAATGGTTCCTGTTGAAAAGTTATGATAAAATGATGATTTGCTTGAATTTTTGTTCCAACTGAAGCTATGAAACTACTTTTATTTGTCTTTCTTAGCTTTGTGAGTGCAGGTCCGAGGTTGAGCAGCTTCATTCTAGGTCAGACAGAGGAAGATGGACCAGGAATAAGTGACATACAACGCTATCTCCCGATCCTGTCCCATCAGACCTTACAACTCTGTGGCTATCCTCTTCACGATCTCAGTACTGCTTTCTTGCAGCATCTGCCTCCATCACTTGTTTTTAATGAATATGCTGTCAAGGTGAGTGAGTATTAAAAAACTTATTTTTAATTGTAAGAATTAAATTTTCATAAATTTCTATCCACACATAAGACAAAAAATAATTTGGAATTGTGCAGAAAATATTGCAAATTATACAAGGGAAATTACAAATTATAAAAAACCACTCACATTAAAAGAATATTTTACTTTTACAAAAATATAGGTTTTTTACAGTTTTTTAAAACACATGTATGCAAGAGTAAGCTTTTTCTAGACTGTCTTGTTTCCTGCAATATATTTATGTTGTGTTCAGTACAACCATAAGCATACTTGTAATAATGTGTAGGAGTGCCTCATGAGTAAGACCATAATTCAGGATTAATATTAACTTAATATATACTCGTGTATAAAGGTCATACTTGTTTTGTGACTTATAAATGCCTTTTGTTGAGAAGCTGTGTTATCTACCTGTTAATGTTTTATTGTAGAATTGTATTGAAAAACAGTAAAAAATCACCATTTAATGTTCTGACATTTTTATCAGCCAATTATTTAATAGGAAAACTTGCAGTCTGCCACTGAGGAGACAGTATCAGAGATTAGCTGATCTCAAGAACAGGGCAGACAGAGTAAAAAAGTGAAGGTTTTAGAGGTGCACTACACCAAGTTTTGTGTATGCATGCGATAACCTTCATACATTGTGAGCTGGTCTATGAAATGGATTAAGATCTAGATAGATAATATGACAAGACAAGAAGCCATTTTGTGTGCCACTTTTTATTCTGTAACCAAAACGAAACTCAACATGCAAGGGACATCACTCAACATTATAACTATAAGACTAATAGTAATACAAGAGAATGAGTTCCCCCAAAAATAAAGCTTAATATATTACAGTCTAACATTTATAACTATAGATAAACAAGATAATGATTATAATTTTTCAATAAGATTCAGATTAGTTGGGTTTTTTAAATATTTTTTAAATTTTGCCGTGCTTTACTTTAAAAAGCTGAAGTACACTTTATTTTTCTGAACTGGTTATAATTAACTCTTTTATATCTTATCTATTTCAGTCTGATCATGACTATACAAAGTTTTGCACTCCTCTAGTAGAGCTAGGGTGAGTTTAGATGGGTGCATATGTGACATTACAAATGCATGTAAAACAGATCAAACTTTCTTTTCAATTGTTAAAGATAAGGCAACATACGCAAGCAAGCTCTAAAATTTTCACAGATGCTTTGTGCTCTTTTTTAATACCTTTTGTCAGAAGCATCTCAGATCATTATACAAAATGGTTTATAAAAATAATGAGGAGATGATATTGAGCATATTTTTTTTTTTTTTTCAATTTGGATGTAAAATGATATAAAACACCTAGTTATGCTCAGAAAATAATTGCTTTAAAAATTTAGAGAAACTTGAAGGTCATACAAAACTATTTAAAGTAAAAGCTATCAAATTCAGTGAGATTATTGGGAGCTAGATAGGTCAATGAGATGTATTGCCTCTGTTTTGTCCAGAATGACGTACTTTGTGTGCCCAGGCACTGCAGCCTGGAACAGTCTGGCAGGGAAAGTGAAGGTTTTAGAGGTGCACTACACCAAGTTTTGTGTATGCATGCGATAACCTTCATACATTGTGAGCTGGTCTAATACTCATAACTATAGATAAAGAAGATTATACTTTTTCAATAAGATTCAGATTTGTTGGGTTTTTTAAATATTTTTTAAATTTTGCCATGCTTTACTTTAAAAAGCTGAATCACACTTTATTTTGATGAACTGGTTATAAGTAACTCTTTTATATCTTATCTATTTCAGTCTGATCATGACTATACAAAGTTTTGCACTCCTCTAGCAGAGCTAGGGTGAGTTTAGATGGGTGCATATGTGACATTACAAATGCATGTAAAACAGATCAAACTTTCTTTTCAATTGTTAAAGATAAGGCAACATTTGCAAGCAAGCTCTACAATTTTCGCAGAAGCTTCTCAGATCATTATACAAAATGTTTTATAAAAATAGTGAGGAAATGATATTGAGCATATAATTTTTTTTTTGCAATTTTGGATGTAAAATGATATAAAACAGTTATGCTTTAAAAAAATGTTTTATAAACCTGCTAATATATAAGGGATGAATACAAAATGCTGGCTGAATAGGGAAAAAAATTATCTAGATGAAATAAACAAAGCCAGCCAAAGAAGAAAGAAATTAATGTATTTAGAGAAACTTGAAGGTCATACAAAACCATTTACAGTAAAAGCTATAAAATTCAGTGAGATTATTGGGAGCTAGATAGGTCAATGAGATGTATTGCCTCTGTTTTGTCCAGAATGACGTACTTTGTGTGCCCAGGCACTGCAGCCTGGAACAGTCTGGCAGGGTGTCCGGAGGCTGCCATCAGCAACATCTTTTCTGCAGCGACAACTAGCGAAGGTGTGCTAGGGCTCGTTGTCTGTGACTGGACAGGTAAAGGTCACCTAAACCACCAGCCTTTCTCCTGGCCAGGTATAATGGCAGCAGCTGGACTTGGCTGGAATAATAACACTGATATGGTAAGAGTGCAGTTTCAAACTTTTGTTGTTATAAGTATAAAATTTAATTATGAAATCAAAATTCTTTTTAAATAACCTATCAAGATTATTATTTTTAGAACTCAAGGTACCTATTTCAACAGCAAAATATTCTTCCCATGCCCATTAAATTTTAGATTTAAAAAATGAGGTACTGTACTCAAAATCTTTATAAATTGCTGATAAAGAAAGGACATAAATGTTTGATGTTATTGAAAATAGGCCATTTAAAAAATTTGACGATTATTTAATTGAACATTCTAAGTTTTAAAGAAAGACAAGTTACAAGATTTCTATTTTCATTATGTAAGCACCCATTAAAGTGAACTGTATTATATTAGTTTGCTTCAATCTGAATTGTCCATACATAAAAAAAAAAATTGTTTTCTCTCATAATTCCTCACTCTAGCTGTAGCTCACAAGAATTTGTTATATATTTCTCCAGGTATTTTTGACAAGTTCTCTGCCAGGCCTGTTGAACCAGCATGTGTTCAAAGATCATGCCGGTCTGCTAGGCAGCATTGTTCTGGAGCTTGGAACTGCAGAGACCTACATTGTGCAGCGCTCCCGGAGACAACCAAGTAAGTTTTCACAATTGTCAAGTTACCCCTCACTACCTGAATTTATTTAAACAGAATCATTAGAAAATTAGGCTGACACTGAGTTTATTGATACATGTATATTGTTTCCTATAGAGAGATGTGGAGATCACAAGATTCTACAGCAGATAGTGATTATGAAGGTAACTTTTATTGGTCAAGTTTCCAATGGTATGAAGCTCTCTGTGAACTGAAATTAAGAGGAACCAAGTGGCTTTAGGCAATTTGTAGAAAACTACACACTTTGAACAAACTTATAATGATTGAATTTCTCAAAATATTTTTTGTGAATGACAAATGAGAAAATTATAGATGTGCAAAGTATTCATTTTAAATTCACAATTTTTTTGCAGATGCTTATCAGTCAATTACAACTCAGAGTGGAAAATGAAATGGAAACAAACCAAGCGTTCCTATCCCTAATCTCTCAACATTGACAGTTAATCTAACAATTTTTTTTTCCAGTTGAGGACTTCTCAGATATGCCAGAGGAACAAGGCTCGATTCTGTATCGCTTCCTAACACATCCAGATGGGGTGCCTCTAGAATTTTTGTCTGCAGATGTCTTGCAAGTTAGTCATTGAATTATGATGTACCGATTTTTAACCAATTAGGATAAAAAGTTTCCATAACAATTTATTCACAAAATAGAGAAAGTCTGATGATGTATTTAATTTAACAGTGCTTCCAATCTTCCGCATTTATGCGGAAATCCGCATTTTCAAAAAAATCCGCACTTGATTTTTTTCCGCATCTGCTAAAAATTTCCGCACAGAGAAGAAAAAAAAATTCAAAGTCCGATCAACGGGAACGCGAAAGAATGCGAAAACTATTGTGGACGAATGCTTGCTGATATTTTCGGCAATAACGCCAAGTTCAGTCGTGGTTTTTTTCGGTAAAAAAAAATGCGGTAAATAGTGCACCACTATAATGATATCGGCAATTATGCTTCCGCCGCCGGCGATCTTTCCATCTGGGAATCCCATAGATTACATTTTCGGCATTAACGCCAGGTTAACCCAGGCGTTAACTAGGCCCATTCACGTTTTTAATGTTTCATAAGTTTTCTCTATTTTTTTGCTTCGTGGCTTTGTTTTCGTTTGATTCTCTATTCAACTTGTAGATTTATCGTTCACTCGTGGCTTTTTTCTGTAAAAAATGCGGTAAATTGTGCACCACTATATGATATCGACTATTATGCTTCCGCCGCTGGCGATCTGTCCATCCGGGAATCCCATAGCTTTGACTACTGCTGCTAGGCAGAGAGTTTGTTTCCAAGAATATAGCTTTGGGGCAATCAGTTAGACTGATTTAGTCTTTAAACCATCTTCGCAGACAGGTTTAAACCTTTAACCATCTTCTTTGTCAAGTGCCGGTCCGCTCGGCTCACAGTTTTTACTCTCGCATGATCAGATAAAGAATTTCGCATTTTTTAGTGCTAGGCACAATCGCTGCCACTCCTTCACACAGACAGGCATGTACACACACACATCCCCATTTGGCGGCGCATTATTGCATTTACTCAAAGATGTTACATACTGTGCCAATTTATTCCTGGGTTAAATAATTTAAATTCTCTTCACAGCTTTCACTTCTCTATATAAATCTTGCTTATACATTGTATATCCGTTATCGTCGTCGGGACTCGGGGAACATAGATCTAAGCTCAAACGGAGTATTGCTGTTGCCTGCTGCTTATGTGTTGCAACTCTAGCCAAACCGATGTCACCTTTTGTGTCGTATCACAGAATTATTGTTAAACCTTTTTGTTGATAATGATCATTTTTCATGATTTTTGTACATATACGATCTTTTTGGGGACACCCGATTTGCGGTATTCCCCGCTATATTACCGATGAAGACGTGCCTCTAAAGAAACCTATCTGTCGTTCCGAAGTGACACTACATCTCTTGAAGGTGGATTGAGAGCTAGACTAGCTTTATATTCTAAATCTAGTTGACGTTTGATGGTATGGATCTAGATCTAATTCTGTGATATAGGTCGGGAACTAAATAGTTTGAGGCCGCCAACTGGGCAAATTAAATGTCGGATTTGTCCCCTCCTTGTTGTATTCTACATCATTCATCATGAGGTACTTGAAGGAACAGGATAAGGCGCAGATCTTTTGTCCACTCTTGTTGGTCATTGTATGTTAACATATCGTGAAAAACTGATTATTTAAAAAATGAGAAATTAAAAAAAGCATTTATTCCTGGGTTAAATTATTTAAGTTCTCTTCACAGCTTTCACTTCTCTATATAAATCTTGCTTATATATCCGTTATCGTTGTCGGGACTCGGGGAACATAGATCTAAGCTCAAACGGATTAATCGCTGTTGCCTGCTGCTAATGTGTTGCTACTATAGCCAAACCGATGTCACCTTTTGTGTCGTATCACAGTTGGGGGTTTAAAAGTGTTAGAATTATTGTTAAACTTTTTGTTGATGATGATCATTTGAATGACCCTTATGGACATCTAGATTTTTTATTTTCGTACATATATGATCTTTTCGGGGACACCCGATTTGCGGTATTCCTCGCTATATCGCCGATGAAGACGTGCCTCTAAAGAAACCTATCTGTCGTTCCGAAGTGACACTACATCTCCTGAAGGTGGATCGAGATATAGACTGTAGCTTTATATTCTAAATCTAGTTGACGTTTGATGGTATGGATCTAGATCTAATTCTGTGATATAGGTCGGGAACTAGATAGTTGACTTTGGGGGGCGAACTAACTCAAATGGTAGAGCGTCTGGTTTTAAGTAGGTGCTTAGTTTGAGGCCGCCAACAAGGCAAATTAAATATCGGATTTGTCCCCTACTTGTTGTATTCTACATCATTCATCATGAGGTACTTGAAGGAACAGGATAAGGCTCAGATTGCTGAGATTGACAAAACGGTGAGAAACAAATCGTCATGGAAATGGTGTTCTGAAGGTGTGGATTATTTTGTGAATGGAAATTGCTGTGAATATAACATTATAATATCTTAATTCTTATTAATTTTCCCTTTAGAATGCATAGAATTGCATTCTAGCACCTCTAATTATTGATTTTTCTTCAGCTTCAGGGGGTCGTTGGCCCTCTGACCCCCAATCAGGGCGTTGCCCTGAACCCACTGGGGGCCTCTGGCGGCCCCCAGACCCCGGGAAAATTTTCAGCATAAATCATCCTTGTCTGTTGGAAGCACTGATTTAACTTAACCCATAAAGCTCGGCCCGCCAGCTGACTGCCTTGCTGTGAAAGAACTACATGTATTGGTTCCGCTCACGACTACTTTACTGACTTAGCACCTCCCAACTGGGCACTGCAGGATGTTGACCAACTGCCACTGGTAGTGGGCCTTCATTCTTAGCCTCCCAGTCACATTACGATGGTTATATCACTGGTGATAGCCTGAATCTCTAAGAAAGGAAAGGCCTGAGAAAGGAGCAAGATACTCCCCGTGGAGATTAGGGAAGATGGTGATGAAAGCCATGCTTTGACTGTCAAATGCTGCCCCACGAGACACAAAGACAGAGAGACAGACACACACACACACTGATGTGGAAGAGGCGCTAATCTGTTCTGTTGGTGTGACGTGGGCTTGTAATTGCAATTGGCCCACTTTTACCCTGTACTGAGTTTATTTGGGTAGTAGACCAAAGCGTACAGTAACTGCTGTTGCTTTGCTTGATAATCTTTGACCATTACAGCCTAACGATATCTCTGTCTGAAGTGGCCTGCTTTCACAAGCAGACAGTGCGATACTCGGCAGGTGTCTGAAAATCTGGTCTGATATTTTCCTAGAAATTGGTTGGATGTAGATTTTATTAAATTTAAATATTATTAGCGTTGGCTTAGTGGGGGCGTACAGATAGCTCAGTCTCCAGTGTTCGGGACTGAGGAGCAGGAAGTCTAAGGTTCAAATCTTTGGTGTCGCCGCTCTTTTTCCACCCATCCCCTTTTTTCTGCCCATCTCTGTAGGAAACATATGGGACTTAAAATTAATTTGAAGATTGCATTTTTAGTAATATAAGGCGCCAGGTATCTCTAGCATTAGGGCTTTGGATTGATGAGTAGGAGATCAAAGGTTCGATCCCTAGGTGATATTTCCTTTTCTGTATTGTAGAACTTAAAATTGGGGCTACAAGGGTTCTGAACGCATAACCCTTTTAGTCATGAGACACACAGGAGGTATGTTGTTCCATGTAAAAAAGGATTTGAACTGAAACATCAGACCCACATTTATTTAAAATTAAATAAGTTTAATTGGGATCACCTGCAGGGGAAAAAAAAAGTAATAACTGGCTTCCCCATTCCCCCCCCCCCCCCCCTTTTCCACACACACACACACAGACAGGATTATTTATAAACGATTATTAAAAAGCAGAAACGAACACGATAGTGAAATCAACCAACTTCCCAGCGCAATAGAAATATATAGTTTTATGAACTTGTAACTAGAAGTAATGAAAACAATTTTTGGCAATAACGACGCAACATTCAGGTGAATAGTACTGCCACACCCCATTTTTTCACAATTAGTCACCTGTGCCAGACTCAGACTGTTGTTGTTGCAATCCGTAATGCTTTTTACATTTATCTTGCATTGATGGTTTAAAAAATTGGCTGTAAGTTATTTTTCCAATAAGCTTTATTTAATCATATGATCGGATACTTTCAACATATCTTGTTCTCTGAGAGTAAAATCAATTGTAGCCCACTTTTCTGCAATTCTGTCATTTGAGTGATATTTTTACACATAATTTTTACAGCATGTAACAAGGCATGTCAGGAAGTGCCTTACAAAGCTGACAGCAACAGACTCACATTGTGTTCAAGTATCCATCATCAAACAAGAACTACAGTTGACAGGAGAGCTTATGATGCTAGCATGCAGGTAAGAACTGAATTATGCCCTCTCTTTCTTTCATTTGTTTTCAATTTTTCTTTTTTTAGAAGAGCCAACTGAGAATCAATAAACCATTCAAGGCATTTAAAAAAAAAACATGAACAGCTCATTTGGAAATTTGGTATTGCATTTCTTACATTGCCTCATACCACAAATTTGAAGCAACCATGGTGAATCAGGCACAAGTTGGAGTTTGAACTTTTTGAGTCATTTATAATGTGTTGAAAAGCATCCAATGCACTTGAAGAAACTGAAAAACTTATAATTACAAGAGCTATTTCTTTTTATTTTAAAATGAAAAAGGTCAATGAGGTGGTAGCTTAAGCACCTTCAGTTTCAAAACTTATAATTTTTTATATTTAAACAAACCTCTCCAGGATAGGGAAGGCTCTGATTTTGTCTGGCCGTAAACCGGACTCTCAAACTGGCTACAGTGCTGTTAATTTTGGTATTGCTAATCTCACTGTGACAAACCGCACAGATCTGGCTAACAGGTAGGTTACTTTAAACTTTGAAATGGAAGGGGTATATTTTCATTGCATATTGGAAAAAAAGTTCATCACATAATTTATTTGAAGGGACAATAAAGGAGTCAGTGTTTGTATATATAACTGTACTCAGTTTAGCTTCACAAATTTATTTTATTTTATGATGACCATGGATACTTCTTTTTACCTTGTTACTCACTTTTTAGTGAAGCATAAGCATGTATAGCTGAACTATGATAATTTGTTTTTTTACCTGAATTTTTCGTTTGCCTGCAAATGTTCAGCATTTCACTTTGTAAATCCTTTTTTTTAAACATTTTTTTTTATTTGTCCCATTCAAAATATAAATTGAATAATATGAACTTAGTAAGTTTTTATTTTTTCCCTATTTTTCAGGTTATTGGAGCATATCAAAGAATTTAAGCAGGTTTGGTGCCAACGATCCACTCCAGGTAATGGCTTGGCTGACTCAGTTCAAAGACTCCGCAGTTTGGTCAAAGTTCTTCTTCCTGAGGCAAATCATTTGCAGTTGCTGGAAATAGAGGATGACATTCCTGGGCATTGATTTTTTATGAAATTTTCTCTTCATGCTCTCCCTTCCCCCCTCCCCTTTTTAAAAAATTTTAAAATGTAATCCTTACTGAAAGATGCATATCAAACAATTTTTCGTGTGTTTTAGAAGCTAGACGTCTTGATTTCATGGCTCTTCATATTTCATGTAAAGAATTGGACAATGCAGCTATTGGTGTGGAAATTAAGCTTTTTAAATCAGGTAAACTAAGAGGTTTGGGCAGTAGTTCATTCGAGTGCTTTACTTTCGCTCTTATGTCTGGGATGTTTGTGAAAGGTTTCAATGATTTTGTCATTATTTATTTGTGGGATAAACCAAACATGTTATATATAAATTGTTGTTTAGGTGCATTTGCCTAGATTTAGCCTTGTTTTTCAATTATTGCAGTTGCACATTTCTGTAAACCAGTGAGTCTAAATGATCTACATTAATGTCAATGTCATATACACTTAGATATCATTATGTTTGCCATAAATTGGAGTGGGAATGAATCTATTTTTTCTTTTTTCACTTTTTCCCCCCCTCACTATAGAATAACATCCTTATCCAAACTACATAGTTTACATTTTATAGAGGCCTGTGAAATGTAATGTAAATTTAGCTTTTCTGTCCAGAAATTAAAAATGTATTTTTTCATTGTATGATGCTAGACACTGCAACATTTCATTGTGATAAAAGAATGTGTTGCATTATTCTTCTTTTAAAGATATTCATTATGTTTTTGCAAAATAAAACCTGTCCATATTTTGAATGTGTAGAGGTATAAGTGGTCTATCATATTACGCAATGGTAGCCTTTTATTTATGCATATGTAACTCGGATATGTGTACCGTCTCTAATCCGTGTCCGGTTGTCTAAAGAGATAGGAGGGCGACTCTGATTCATGTCCGTGCTAACTCGCTGAGCGAAGATAGAGAGGCGGGTGAGTCTAATTCATATGCGCACTGGCTAGCTGAGCGAAGCCAGAGAGAGAGAGTCAGGCTAACCTAATTCATGTCTCCACTGAGCGAATAGAGAAGCAGGCACTAGGCATAATATTGAAGATTTATGCCTAGCAAGAAAGTATGTCTCTCTCTCTCCTACATAAATCTAGACCTATTTCAACGCAATTAATAAGAAAAAAAACCCAACAACAGCAAACAGCAACAAAATAATCTTTTTAATATAATGATATCAGATCTTTAAATAGCATATATATTGATTTACTCCACAGTGTAGATGAACAAAATGTGGGTTAGGGTTACAGTTGGGGTTAAGGTTAGGGTTAGGGATGGGTTAGGATAGGGTTAGGGTTAGGCGTCTTTTGTTGTCGGTAAGTTTTTCTTTTTTTGGAGGGACAAACGTAAAACCGGTATGTGGTACCGAAGGTTCTTGCAATTCCATAGATATACTTTTGATAGATCAGAAATAACATATTTTAAAGACAATCCAAATCTTAGTTACTAGATCTAGCAATAACGGTGATATTATCTTGTATACCGTAGATTTAATTAAGTTTGGAAACTTAAAGAAAAACCTACAAAATGAAGTGATCTGTGGTTTATAGTGGACAATGAAACTAAAAAATGTAGATCTAAGCTTAATTTTCAGTGGTCAGTACAAGAAATGTTGTCAACAAAGCAAAATAATTTTAGGCCTATTGGTAGTTCCAAAAGTCAGCCACCTCTCGTTGTTTGGTCTTAGGCTAGACCCTAGGCTAGGCCTAGATCTAGATCTAATTAACGGTGATCAGAAAACTGGACACTGTATTGAACTGCCTCTCTTCGCTCGCCTGCGCAAGCCAAGGTTTGGAGACACACACAGTCACGCAGCCAGCTTCTCATTGGACACGAATTAGAGACTGGTCACAGATTAGAGTCTTACATATATATACAGTATATATATATGTACGCACAATTATATCTTGGGGTAGCACACTTTTTGTTTTGATTCACAATGCTATGATTCAAGTAATCAAGACTAGTAAGTCTACTATTTATGATTCTATCAATCTCTGTGAACAAGGCTTAGTATTTGTGCAGATAAGTACTGTAATATTCAAAATAACTAAGTTAAATCTATGCAATTTCTGAAACCTTTTTTCATTGTTAAATGTAACCCATTTCCTTTTGGTAGCTTTTCCCTTCCACTGTGGCAGTTATCACTACTTTGCAGTTCAAAACTGATTATCCCGTAATGTTATTTTTGTTTTGCATGTGGACATAGATGACACAGAGAGGAGCTAATGTGTAAATAGGAAAATACTGTGAGGTAACATTGAGGGAAGGATATGAAAGGAGAAGTATGCTTGAACCAATAAAAATGAAAATACAAAGTTTTGAACCATTTCCAAACAATACGAAATCCAAAAACAAGTTGGATTACTGGTGCTTCATTTATTGTTGATGTTGTTGTAATAGAAGACTAGTTTTTTGACTTATTAGTTATGTAAGCTTGTCCCTTTTTGTGTGGATATTTTTTGCTTTTAATATTCACCATGTCAAAAATACAAACTGTGATCAGTATTTTGTTGTAATTGCTGTTGCTAATTTTTTTTCCTCTTTTGTGTGTGGATATGTTAACTGTTACCATCAACCTGTGCAGATATTTATTTTGTATTTTATCATTGGCATTACATTTGAAAAAAGGATTTTCTTCCCTTCCCTTGTCTTGTGCAAGGGAGTGCAATATAAGCAATATGTGTCTTTGTGAAGTTTTTGTTTCCCTTACCAGTTAACTGAATTTTGTGGGTTTAAATATAATTATACTCATTGGTGAATATATGCAACACAATAAAATGATGTAACCTAAAAAAATACAATAAAATGTTAAGAGATGCAATGCTCCTTTGTAAATGACTTCCGGCAAGAGATGAGAAGGAACTCAATCAAAGAGACAAACACCCTCTAGTTTAAAGATTTAAAGTGCAATCCTTGATAATGTCAGCTTGTTTTTACTACAGGTTGGATTGTAGTCAGAATATAACTGATGGAGACAGACATCCTGCTGTGTTACTCTGCTGTCTGTCTGTATCTCCCTGTCTCCATCTCTCTCTCTATCCCTCCCTCCCTCTCTCTCTCTCTCTCTCTCTCTCTCTCTCTCTCTCTCTCTCTCTCTCTCTCTCTCTCTCTCTCTCTCTCTCTCTCTCTCTCTCTCTCTGTCTCTCTTTCAGTAGCAGCATTTATTTGATTTTGAGGCAACCAGGGTGAATCAGGCATTAGTCAAGTTTAGAGATCGGCCCTTTCAACACAGAGAAACTAGTCTATATTGACTTTTTTCATTTAAAAACAAAAGAAATATCTCTTGTTTCAGAAATAACAGATTTGTTATTTTTGTAACCGCTTTGTAACAATTTAATTACTCTTCTTTTTCATCTTGTTCGCAGATTATATTGCCAGTCCAGTTATCTTTATAAATGAAATTGTTTTTTGCATTTCTTCCTTTCAAGATGGCGTTCGAGTTGGCGCGTTTGTTGCTTTGATGGCTCGCTGAGCTATTAGAAAAACCAAAAAACGATTGGCTACATTTTTTGTCTTAACGGCTGTATGACAGAGTTTTTCTAACTTAATGATTACGACGAACTTAGTAAGTTGAGGTACCGGTTGCATCAAACTTAGCATGCTGAGAGCTTTTTACGATAAAACTTACTAAGCTAATGCCGAGCTGCATACGAGTAAAAAAGTATATTTGTTCGATTTTGTCCCCACACTCTCTCTCTCTCTCTCTGTGGCCGCATGATGAACTGTCAGACTTGAGTCTTGGAAGCCATCCACAATATAGCCTATAAAATGATGATGTTGGACGTTAAGCAATCAGCTCAACACAACACAACTTCTTTACATATAACTGCATAGGATTTCTCCTGGTAACGTATAATACAAGCTGCCTTTCTTGAATTATTAGAACACCTTACAGTCAAAGTTGTAGATATATTTTTTGTTTTTTTGTTAGAAAGAATGGTTCAAGCCTCTCCGACCAAAGTGTGAATTCTTCATCACACAATTATGCTTTCTTATATCAAAAATTTTTCTCTTCTTTCTAAAAATAGTAAGTAAAAAAATGTCCCATTACTTTCATTTCAGTTTAACACAAACATTGATTTGTAAAAACTCTTTTTCTTTTTATTTGGAGTTGTCAGAAGTCATTTTGTTTGTGTAAAAATGTTCCTGATGATATTCGTATTGAAGCCATTTTGTTTAATCGATCACCAAAATAATTTGAATCTCTATAATATATTCTGGTACAAAAGGGGAAGACTGAAGAGGTGATTTATGAGAAATCTTGTTTAAGCCTTTGTTTAAATTGAGTCTTCGGAGAGTTTGAAGTGAGAATGTGCTGTAACTTATTTTCAATTGGACTTCTACAAGTAAAACTAAAGTTAAAAAATATGCTTATGCTTTTTTTTAACATTTGCATAATTATAACCTTTTCTGACATGTATTCTATATTATTAACTGCACAGATAAATAAAAACACATCTGCATCAAATATTATATGAATGAGACATATTTGGAGAAATATGGATTATGTACCATACAAAATTTCTTTTTTTTTTTTTTAGCTCTTTACCAATTTGTGACATGAAAAAATCTTCTTAGGAATTTTGCATAATGTTTTAAATGTGCTCTGCTATTGCTTTGTTATCTCTACAGAAATAGGGTCTGTGGCAAATTGCCTTGAGGGAGAGTAAAGCACTTAATGTTGTGCCTCTTTATTGCCAAATGCAAGGCAAATGAATGCCTGTGGGAAATAAAAAAAAAAAACGCTGAACTGAGATAATGTAGTATTGATTTCTTTGTTGTTTTATTGTGCTGTCCAATATAATAATAATAATAATAATAATAATAATAATAATAATAATAATAATAATAATAATAATTGTTATTATTATTAATAATAATCCAGTTTATTATAGAGCGCCATATCGGGCTAGCCCGACTTGGCTAATTTTTCTTATATTTCTAACCAAAGCCCTTTATATATTCTTGAAGTAATAACTCTAGGCCTCTACATTGATTCAAACAAGTCTCTGGTGATCAGTTTAATTTAAACATGTACAACTTTTCTGACATGTATTCTATAATTATTATTAACTGCACAGATAAATAAAAACACATCTGCATCAAATATTATATGAATGAGACATATTTGGAGAAATATGGATTATGTACCATACAAAATTTCTTTTTTTTTTTTTTAGCTCTTTACCAATTTGTGACATGAAAAAATCTTCTTAGGAATTTTGCATAATGTTTTAAATGTGCTCTGCTATTGCTTTGTTATCTCTACAGAAATAGGGTCTGTGGCAAATTGCCTTGAGGGAGAGTAAAGCACTTAATGTTGTGCCTCTTTATTGCCAAATGCAAGGCAAATGAATGCCTGTGGGAAATAAAAAAAAAACGCTGAACTGAGATAATGTAGTATTGATTTCTTTGTTGTTTTATTGTGCTGTCCAATATAATAATAATAATAATAATAATAATAATAATAATAATAATATTAATAATAATAATAATAATAATAATAATAATAATAATAATAATAATAATTAATATTATTATTATTAATTCAGTTTATTATATAGCGCCATATCCAATAAACTCAGCTCATGGCACTTTTTACCCATTAATATCTCTTTTAAAAAAGAATGTGACGTAGAACATAGATAATAATACATGTCATAACATCACAAACGTAAAGAATGAATTCATACAATAATATTATTTGCATACGTTATTAAGCTAAGTGGTAGAAAAAATGTTCTTTTAACAGTTTTTTAAACGTTGCTTCTGAGTCAGTGTCTCTCAATTGTGATAGATTATTCCAAATTTTCAGTGCAGCTGCACTGAAAGCTCTCTCACCATATCTCTTAGTTTTGATCTTTTTACACTAAGAAGTTTTTTTCCGCTCGAGCGACTGGAGCTTCATGGTGAGTAGGCAGAGAGGAGATTCAACAAATATGACAGGGCCGTAATTTATTTCTTAATGGAATTTTTCTCCATATTCAGGGACATATGCATTTTCCCACTCTGCAGTTTGTTCTGCACCTAAAACTGTATCTAAATAAGTAATAAATTCTGCAATGATATGACACTATAGAAAAAAATTCAGCAACTTGTAAATAGTCTTTCAAGGTGAAATTTCCTTATGGAATAAAAGGGTCACACTAAATTTTAAATGAAAAGGAGAGAAAAAAAAATGTGTAATCCTTGATTGCTTTAACCAAATTTTCATTCTGGAATCACTTTACTTTTTCATTATGAAATCAAATAAAATTATTTCTTGAGTGTGAGAATTGTATAAGCCATATTATCACGGTGACTTATAGTACATGTATAGCCATTTCTAAAAAACTAAAATGGACAATTATTATTCTTTCATTAAAAAATAATGCTACTCTTTATTCAAGCAACTTGTGGAAAACCACTTTTTACTTGATGTTGTCCAGCAGGATCAAACTTGAACTTTTTAATCTAAACTTACATGAACAGACTATGAATCAAATTCAATACACAAAAAAATCTATATCCATATTCTTTCTTTCAAAGGACCAACCATGATCACTTCTAACAGAGTACTATATTGCAATTTTTTTTTTTTCAAAAGATATCAAAACTTGGCAGTCTGTTTTACTTTTTAGTTTAAATGAACATAAAAGTATTAAACAAGATTACAGTAGAAGGTTACTCAAACAATTTCAGGACAGAGCAAATAAACAATCCATGCTGAAACCAAAGCCATGGGGTTTGAATACTCTTATTATATCAATAATTTTGGCATTATAATCTTTTCCATCTTTAGCAAAGTTTTAATACAAAAGTTTGTTTGACTAAATGCAATAATTATGTTTGAATTGTCTATGTCCAATAAGTTTATTCTATGATATTGCAAACAATAGTTTAAAATGAATTACAGTATTACAAAAAATTGTTTCTGAGGTTTGCCACTCGTTTCTACCACAAGAAAGGCCAAAAAACTATGGGTAGACTAAAAAAGAAATGTTTCATTTTGTAAATAAATCTGTTAGGCTTTTAGTGTAGAGAATAAGAGATTTTCACAAAACTAGAACCAATGAGAGACATTAACAACTATTCCACAATCAAGGCACCAACAACAGCAATCTTAGTAAATACAGCTTTAATAAAGATAAATAAAAGCTTTTGCAAAGAAAATCTGGAAAATATGGCACAACTAATAAGATATGGCAGATGAAAATATTGCAACACATTCTCTCATTCTTAGAGTGGCTTCTGTTTTTTATGTACTTATTCATTTTCTTCAATAAGCAAGCTAAATAATATATATATAAGCAAGGTAAATAATATTATATAAAAGCAAGCTAAATAATGTATAAATATATATAATATTGAAACCAGAAAGATCATTTCCTTAATAGTTATCTAGATAAATCCTCCAGCAAAGAGATGAAAAAGAAAATCAATAAATATGAGTCGTGCAGTTCCTAAAGACAACATCACTAAAGGGGGGAAAAAAAAAGCTTGAATGATAAGTAATATTACAGCAATGAATGGAGATGTGCTTCGCATATATGTGGCTGATAAGGTAAATCAATTTGTTTGTATGGGTTTATAACCATCTTGAAACAGTACTGAAGTCCAGAAACATTCCCTGTAAAACAAGTGCAACAAGAAAACTTTTTAAAGTGTAAATATTTTCACTTTTTATTCCCCACTGATTGGACAATTATTTTGAGAGATGTTGGCCGAGGTATTTTCCTTCTCACCTCTTCTGCAAATACACAGAGACCACATGTTTATGACTGCATGATGAATCCAAAAATTGTTTCTTGCAATCAATATAACCTTTAAAAATCAATTATAGGCTACACATACAGATCTGTCCAAAAAAAGCAAAGCTGGTCCCATGGTCAACTGAGCGTTGGAGAACCAAGAGTGAGGGTCCTGGTTGTACCAGGCAAATGGCATTTGCAAGGTAGGTTGCCATAACTTTCCTTGCAGCAATACAGCTCTGTACTTAATTATTTCATTTGAACAGTGTGGAAGAGTTTTTAAAATAGCTTTTTGTCACATCTATACAGCTAGATTTTAAACCTTGATGTCTAACAGTATCAATATCAAGATCACTAGCAAAGGCAAAAACAAAGAAATAGTTTATAATTTGCTATACAATTCACCAATAATAACAAAAATTGAAAGCCAATAGTTCATTTCATGAAATACAGAAATCTTTAACAATAATTAGGCATTTTTTCTAAATTTCAGCCTGAAGGCACCACTGGTGTTTCCAAATCCTATATAGAACAAAGTGAGCATAAGTAACATATTTGATGCATTTTACTTTTCGGCATTTTTTAAGGTATCATAATTTCTATGGATAAAACAACAACAAAGAAAAGCACCAAACTATTTCATATATAAAGCATCTTCAGTGGTCTGTTCTCCCAGATGTGTGTCATTTTTTCTTTCTTTTTATAACCCAAAAAATGTTCATATTATTGCTACTACATAGAAAACACCCCCCACTCACCATACTTATGTTTTTTCCGCTTAACCTCTTTTTAAAATGAGATTCTTAGTCGCAAACTTCAAATCACCACTACTTTTAAATTTGATTGGTGGGTTGATGTTCATTTTATTGATGGCAGAAAGAAAAGTAGGATTATGGGGGGACTATGAAGAACAATCAACCCACTTCCCTTTCCGCTGCTTTTCATTGCGATCCCTTGCTAAAGCAAAGTTTAAAAAGATATTCAATAAAAAACAGTAATTTTAAGAATTGAAATACATAGCTTTAAACAAAGCCTCCAATAAACGAAAAATATAGACTGTAAATTTATGATAATTCATTGAAAATAGATTCATGTTCAGCTTTAATATGAATAAAAATCCAGTTGTTACTGCAATTAAAAAACTTCCTCTAAAAAAAAACAAAAAACAACATGAATTTATTAGAAGAGGAAAACAAAATGTTTATAAAAATGTTTCTCTCTGACAGACTAAATCCTTCATCAAACGTCTGTTAACTGATAAATTTTTAAAGATGAAACTTTGACCTCAAGCATCTTTTAAATATGACTCGAATATCAAAAACATATTTAAAATATTTTTTTTTGACATAACATGGAAGTAGATATTGTCAATCAAATAACAATGGTGAAATTTTTTCTGGTACCAATATACATTAAAATCAGTACATCCAAAAACATTCAGATGTCCCAAATTTTGACAACACAAAAAATGTAAAAAAAGATAGTAAACAAAAATATTGCAAAAATAGCCATGTTATGAGAGATTCAAAAACGCACCATCGTGTTGTGAGTAAAAAATTGAAGATGTTTGAATTGCATGAATGCAAGTAAATAACAAAACAAATGTTACTTTGGTTCATTAAATCACCATTTACAAACTGCTCTTTTTTTTTGCAGATAAACATTTTACTAGGTGCAGGACAAAACAACTACACATTTTAGATAATATTCATTTAGAACATTCAAGCAAGTTTGAAAGAAAACAAAAAGCAAAATTCAAAATTATTACTTACAATGGGCCTCGTCTGTTTGATGGAAAACTGGCCTTCGAGTGATTCTCTTTGTAGCATATAATTTATATTTGCTTATCATGTTACCTTTTTTCTGTTGCAAGGATAACAATGGAATGTTTCTCAGGGAAGACATAAAAAAGTGCAACAATAGTATAGTCCTTTTAAATTGTCCATAAGCAAGCAAACTTTACTTGTATTTGAACCTATTTTGTGAAAGATTGAAAGAAATAGAGGTGAAATTGTGTCATATTTTATTCAATTCACATCAATGATATAATTGGGAATGTTGGTCTTTTATATCACACAGCAGTAAAGGCGTGCACACACCGCATGCCTGTGGGTAACCTGATCGGGTTCAAAGTTCAACCGTCCAGCTGAAGGGGGAATCGTCTTTTGAGCAGTGCGCTAGAATTTTATCCACATATATAATTAAAAGGGAATTTTCTCATGGCTAGCGTCGAAAAGAGTAATTATAAAAGCAGTTGATATGGACAGGGATAACTTAAAAGCGAAGACACAAACAAAAATGGCAGCTCTATTTATTTAAATAACCGAGATAAAACACAATAGGACAAGCACATTTATTTGACATTGTCGATTTCTCTTAATATGGAGTGATATCTTTTAAAGACAAAAAACACATAGAACTGATCAAAATAAAAATTGCTACAACTTGTAAAGCTAGTTTTGAATAGAAGGCTCACTCTGTGTCAATAGCGTGATGGCCTTCGTTTTCAAGCAATGGGCCTTTAAAATTGAGGCAATTATCCGTTCAGGTCTGTATAAGTTTGCCGTGATTCAACATAACAATGAATGAAGTAAAAGCACTTTGAATCATTTTTGTCTGTGTCAGTAGAGATACATAAATTATTCGGCACATGCTAAGTCAGTACCACAGATTGCTTACAGTTGTAAGCATGTCAAATTCCTTTGTCTTAGTAAAATGCTACCTTCATTGTTTTTATTCCTTATTTGTTCATTTGATCTTGGGCTTTTTTATGGGCGAAACATGAGTACAATTTCAAAAGATGTTTAGAGGCATTGGGATTTTAGAATTAATTGTACTTATTTTCTTATGACCTGATGCTCATCTTCTCTCCAATTTGGTTACAAATGCTTAAATAACCTGCTTGCCGCAAAAAGCCAAGCCAAAGCCATATCTCTGTATCAACGTGATACAGTAGGTGTTTTGGCATAATCAGTTCCCTAAATGTTTTCAAAACATTGTTATGTACTTGTGTGCACATATATTTAGTGATACAGTCTTTGATTGCCACTTGAATCTACTTGAAGGCATCTTTGAGTTCATTATACTTTGTTCTTAGTGCAACTGCCATGTCCAAAACGAGTTCTTTGTTCTTTTCACTATGAATGATGTGAGTTGTTTGTACAGCTGTGGTGTGTCTATGACAGTGGTTTCCAATAAACGATCGACTGTGGCAGCAGTACTGCTGTGTGATGTCATAGTTATCTAAAATTCTATCTAAGCCTGAGGCGATTGGACCTTTACAGGCGCTAAGAGACTCATAGCTCATGACTGTTCCACCACACGTTCTACAAAGGCGGTGCAGTCCGTTAAGGTGCTCAGATAACATTTCCATATTTTACTGCCCATAGTTCCAATATTGAGCTTGTTCAATTGTGATCCTGTCACATATAACCTTTTGTAATCAGGAAACTAATAAGAATAACGAGAAACAAGTTAGTGCGTTTTATTGACAAGGTTTCAGACTTTAAAATGAATCCATAAAGCATGCATATTGTCTTAGTAGAACCAGAGTTATTCAAGTGCAAAATTAGGCAAAAAATGAAATATTGGGTGTCTAGCTCTCTGCAGAGACACATTCCACAGACAGTGCACTGCACCTGGCAGGCCGGACCTGACAGGTGATTGATTGCCGATCCGTAAACTAAAGGGCCACATTTCCCGTGTTTTAAACAACCGCCATCAGCATTTCATGAAATTCCACATGTTAACTTGATCTGTCAGGTGATGATTACAATTCGTCGGTGGTTGAGGCAGAGTTTACGATGTAAAATCTGGTCGAAATTACATTTGACGGAACCTTCTTTGTCTGATCTGGTTGTTGCCCTCCGCAAGAAAGAGTCATAGGACCTAAAAAAAAGTTTAAAATATGTTGTATACATGCATTTTATCCTTTAAAAAAGCAACAGCTTACAAAGGCATTGATTAACTTTGCTTAATTACCTACAATAATACTTAGTAAGCCCACTTTAGCTTCAATAAACTTCAAAATAATGTATAAATACAAAAATACAATGTATGTAAACTTTAGGTGGTTATACCAAATAGAATTTCTTTTAAAATAGCTAAAAAACATAAACTTGCATCTCTCTTGGAGGAATTGAACTTTATGCATTTAATTATATATTAATAGAAGTTGACACTGGACACATAAGTGAACAACATTTCAACAAATGAGCTAATATTCTCTAAGTCTCACTGATTACTTTTTGTCCAATTAAGGTTTTTAAAGACCTTTTCACATGTTGAAATAATGACATTTGTAAAAGTATATTCAATGTCAGTAAAAGCACAAAGTGCAACAACATAATATTCAGGGCTACCACTCAAGTTCAATGAAATACACTGATTTTCAGCGAGGGGGTCTGGGGGCCAACGGTCCCCCTGAAGCTGAAGAAATTTTGTAATTTTAGCTCCTAAATATGGCCCTCTGAGAAGTTTGGAGAGCAGGTGCACAGTGCTTTCCCTTGTAAATCAGTTTTCACAATTGACTCAAACAACACTCAATGGGATTGATTTCACAATTACTTTCCCTTCTAGCCACTTAAAGCTCCACAGATTGGAACATCCTGGCTTTGAGTCCACTTTCTTTATTTCGTCCTTATCCTGGATGCCCAATCGATTGTAGCTGCCTGGAGGACGAGCCATTTCGGGTGTTTTCCACTGTTTCTAAAACCAGCTAATGCACTAGGGCTAGAAAGTAGAAAGGGCAGCTGTCATCAGTTTCAATATCCGATCACAATGTTCAGAACCCTGTCTAGACTGGCCAAAACTAATTAGTAGAAGATCTATCTCTCAATAAACCACGACTACACAGAATCAGTACTAAAACAAGGCTAATAATCGTCAAAATCCAAGAACAAGTCAAATGTTGCTCTCAACATTGCAAAATAAACTGATAATCAACACTTGAATGACACACCACTACTTTTTTTTTTTTAAATCACATCTGAGCACATGAAAGATAACAAAACTGTTGTGTTGATCAAGTAAAATCACATGCTTCAATTCAAAAATAAAACTTTACACTATATATTGTCGGAAATGACGGCAAGTCAGAAGGTAAGGATACACAGATCGCCGAGATCGGTGTTGTTTGGACGAATATAAGTCAATAACAAACCATAATAAATTAATATTGTGGATCATCCCGATAGACAACCAATAGTTAACAAAGAAATGCGTATCAATAAAAAATTGGTATTAACAGTCTGATTTTTTAATGCGAAACTTCAGGATAAAAAACGGTACTTCAGTTTTGAAAGGGAAAGCAGCATCACCTCGTTTTCGCATCACGGCACATAAAAAGCCCCAAAATGGCCATAAACATGGACGGTAGATCGACGTTCGAACGGTTCACAATGCATAGGCGGATCCATAGGCTATTCGCCACTCCACGTTAAATCCGTGGATCCATGGATGAGTGCCAGCCCTGCATATTAAGCAATTTATCTTTGCTTGTTAATCTTCAGATTGCTGTTGGACCTCAAAGAAGTCAACCGTTTGAAACCCATGAGAGTGCAGAGAATAACAATGCAATGATTATGAAAAAATATTATTTTGTTACTTTAAATTTAAACAGAAGTCATAATATGTCCTGATATAAGATGGCAATAAATTCAAATTCTGGATTTTTATCAAGAACATTTATTTTCATTATCAGCATAGTCATTTTTTAAACGGAAAATTACTTCAGCTCTAAGCTTTTAAAAGATCAATCCTTAAAACAGATCTGAAATACAGAATGAACCTGGCTAGTACCGACAGTGCATTTTCTAACAATTGCTATCAAGAAGAATTTTCACGTTTACTTCTTAAACACTACTCGCAAGGGTATACAGAATAACAGAATAGTTTATGTGCTACAAATATTCTAAGCAATTCTAACTTTCCAATCCGAATTTTGATGAAAGTAGATTTAACCAATGCTTAAACTACCTCCTCTTAGGATTTTCACTAATATTTTTTAATGATTGATACATGTGTAGCCACTCTCTTTGCCAAGACATTTCCATTAAAACTCTTTATATGGTGTGATTGATCAAGTAAGATATACAAACATAGTACTCTTTAAGGCAAGTCTGCATTAGATAACTTGCTGGTCAATTTATACAAGAAAAAAGATAAACAACAGCAAACAAAAAAAACTACAACTATGTTAAATTTTCATACAGACAGTAGAACTGAGTTAATTTTCTCTTATCAATCATTAAGACAATAAGAAAGAGGGCCCTCAATATAAGGTGTCATTTGTTTAGTGTTGAACAATAAAATATTTTGTAGGAGATTTCATGCCTACCTTTCTTGACTTGCCAAAGACCTTTGTCCCAGAAGGCCCATCGCTGCCATGAGATTGTTCCTATGTGCAACTTTTCCTCTCCCTGCTTGAGATGAACCCGTGTGAAATGGCCAAGCTGCCGCACTGGAACAGGTAAGTCTGACCTCCCCCATGAGATGTAGCACTGGATCACCTGGAAAATGAAAACACAATCATCTTAAGAGATTTACCTTAACTTTCTCCTTACCACAAACCTAGTGAACCTGTTAAGATTTTTTTTTTAATCAAAATTTACAAATTTTGGGTGGGTAAGGAAAGAGTTACCCATCTCTTGCCACAGGGAAAGTGTTAAGGGAGATGGCAACTTCTTGAAAAAAAATGAAATTAGATTTGAAAATAATAAAATGTGCACATTTGCTCTAAACAAAGAAAAGAGTAACTTTATATCAAAATGAAACATAAATATATGTATATTCATCAAATTTTTTCTATAATTTGAATATACATAAAATTTTGAAAAAAAAATTGAAATGTTACATTTAAAATGACATTTGGCTTTTATGTATTTATATCTAAAAGTTATGAACAAAAAACAATTTCAAAAGAACTAGAAAACGAGCTTACTTCATCTGCATCATAATCTCCAATATTTTTCACAGTGACTTCAAATGAAAGGTTTTCCATTGCTTTCACATTTGCATCACTTGTCAAAGATTCATAACTAAATTGGCTGTATGAGAGGCCATATCCAAATGGATATAGAGGCAATGACTGCATATAGCGATATGTACGATTCACCATCGAATAATTTGTTATAGGAGGAATCTGTAATAAAAAAAATTGGTAAATTTGAACAAATTGGAATGATTTGATGGCAAAATGAAATCTCACTGAACATTATTGATTGTTAAGAAGCAATAAAAATAGCGATACAATTTTGCCACAAGATAGCAATCTGAAACTTTTACATAGATTCACAAGAAAAGGCAAATATGTGTTTAAAACATTGACTTCTAAATTTAAAAGACACATTTCCAAATTGATAAAATAGAATTGATAACCTACTAAATTTTTCATTCAGATTTTCAATATGATGTCAAAGAAATATATTCAGAGGTTATGATCTCTTTAACTTATACAAAATTCTGTATAATTCAAAATTTTACCGACATCTCCATTTAGGTGAAGAGGTTTTATTTTAATAAATTATTTGAAGACAAAACAATTGCTTCTAGTTATGAAGACTAAATATTTCCAGGCTAAAGATGAATTTTCCAATTTGTTTTGATTTTGTTTTCATTTGTGTAGCTAATCTAATTCTGCTACAACAAAAATTGATCTAGTTAGCAAAATGTAAAATGTCTTGTAACATAGCTTGTTTTACTTTAGTTTGCAAAGTATGCTTGTATTTAGAATTTGACTGCCTTGGGGTGAGAAAGAAAAGAACCATCTCCGTCAGTTAATGCCCCATTTATTTGCCTATGCAATCCTATACAGTAGACCCCATTTTTAACCACATCGCAAATAATAAGAAACTTTGGAATAACGAGAAGTTAACCCTGCTAATAACGAGAAGTTTCCAGATAGATTGGCTCTAAACCTATTGCCATCATAAGAAAGGCGTCTTAGAGTAAACATCTCATTCTGGCACCTCAAACGTGTACATATGTGGTAATTCACCAGTGTCCCGCACCTTTCCTTGCTGTCGATGGCATAACCCCATTCTCCCCTAGATGCACCTAACTCTTTTTCTATTATCAAAGACAAAGTAAAAAAAAGTTGCATAAAGCATTGCTAGTCTGTGGAACAGCCAAGCCCATACCCTGTACTGTTTCTACTATATGTCTATAGATCTGGGTCTATACAGTAATTTTAATTCTCTTGCCCCATCATCTAAAAAAACTCATTAATTTAATTACAGTTGTATGTTTAAATAAGTTTTGCTAATAGTAAAACAAACAGTAACAAGAAGAAACACATGGTATGTGTAAAAACTAGATCTATATCTAGATAGAGTCATTCACCTTATACTGAACACTGACCTTGTAATTGAGCGGGGAGGGGGGCACATTAAAAAATCATGTTAAAATGATGAGAGGACACTTTTCCTCTTTCAATAATACCCTCTTCAAGCCTTATTTTGGGAATAACAAGAACCCTTGCTATAACGAGAGTTATAAAAAAAAAACAAGAAGGTTTATTATTACCAAGTTTTATTGCACATAGAATGGACAGTTTTATTAAAACTTGGGATCATCCCAATTTTTGTGAAAAGGATGATATACATAGAGTTACTGAAGTTCCCATTTTATCAAAAGTCTTTAATCTCATCATAAGGTGCTTTATTAATTATTTAAATTACAACTGGATAATTCACTTTAAATTGTGATAATATAAAAAGATCTGAACATTTAAGAAGTTAAGATTCTCTGAAAATATATGCACATTAAGACTGACCTGCGAAGCATGCAGTGGCCAGGTGACAGGCAGTCTGCCGGCAGGTGATGAATTTCCCCCTGTGTTTATAAGCACTTCTTTAATTGCATCCCCAGTAGCTTGACCAGGGAAAAAACATTCCAAAATAGCTTGCACTCTTGGATCAACATCTAGAAAAGTCACATTAAGGGGGCCTGCATTCATCAACACCACCAGGATCTTGGCTGTTCCACCTAAAGAGCAACGTGAATCAAGGGGAAAAAATAGGCGTAAAGAAAATAATGAAAGAATATTTTATGCAGTGTTCATTCCTTCACTTCGTTAGAGTGCTTCAAAATTAAAAGCATATTAAAAATAATACAAATATTATAGTAAATCACCCCCTCACAGACATGCACACACACAAACAAATTATCTTTTTTATTATTATCTATTAAAAAGCTTGCTGAAGTCCAGCGGTAGAAGCAGTGTGTGGAACTGACAAACTGGTAGCAATGCCATTAAAACGTTCGGTAGGCTATGACGCTTTGACTTTTTAAAAACTTGGTACTTGACAATGGACAACGAATAGATCTAACCAAGCCTAGATCTAGTTATTATAAAAGATGATCAGGAAATCCAAAAGCGAACTATTTTTATTTTTAATTATAATAAATTTATGAAAAAATAAATCAATAAAATAGGACCAGGTAAACCTAGTATCTAGTAAGATGTAGCTTCTGTGAACAGTTCATAATTATAGGTTGAGCCGTCTTCGAGCCTTTTGCAAAGAACCCCTCGATATGAAGATAGAACTATATACAAAAAGCATAATTTAACATTGACCCAACAAGAGCAGATTATTACTCACAGTGCTCCATAATCTCCTCAAGAACTTGCTTCTGCATGCCAGGCAAGTCCAGGTTTGCTCTATCATTGTTTTCTGCCTCCACAGCTGGTCCTGTGCGTTTTGTAATATTAATGTTATAAATTATATAAACCTAACTTGCACATTTGAGTAAATATTCAAATATTATGAATTAAAAGTGGGATTAGTTTTATCTTTACCTTGCCAATAAAACAATGGTTGTGGTATTATATTATATTATACTAATATTTATACTTATACTAATAGAAATGGAAATTCTTAGAGTCAGCGATGTGAAAGCTCAATAAGTCTGCTTAGCTACTCCATTTAGATATGTCTGCAGATCAGAGGCACTTGAAAACAATGCCATAAACAACGCCTATTCCCATAGACCTACTTTCACACAAGTCACCACAATGCCCTAAAATATGTATAACATTATCTCCTATTTTCAGGATAAAACTCATTATGCAGTTGATTTCACAGACCAACCTATGGATTCCATTGGCTCAATGTACAATAAGACTTAGGTATGTTAGTGACTCCCTTTGTTAGATAAATTCATGACCTGTTGCAATGAGACGTATCAAACCAAACTAGAGAAAAGTGCATCTCTGCACGTTTTAATTTCATGAGGTTTAACAAGTGAATAAGACCATTCCTTCATTGCAAGATCTAAGAACTGTTGATGAAGTCAAGTCTTTCATTTCGATGATTAGTCTTTAATACTGATAAATGCCACTTCAAGACCTTAGGTACCAAAGAAACATATCTTCTGACTGAAAGGTGAAATAAATGAAGGAATAAGGTGATTTTAGAATAGTAAAATACTATGCATTTCCACTACCATTGTTTTATCAGCACCGTAAAGGTACCTATTCCACATGCGACCTGAGAAAGAAAGAGAGATAGGGGCTGGGGGCTGGGGAAACTTTGCTCATGAGAGGTAGAGAGCCAGAAAGGGGAGTTGTACTGGAAAGACAGAGATGAAGACAAAAAGAGATGGAAGGGAAAACAAATAGAAAAAAAAGAAGAAAAGGGGAGAGATATGAAAAAGAGCATCTACATAGGCCGATATTTAAATCTAAAGGAAGTAAAGATAAAGCTAAAGATAAAGATAAAATATTGAAAAGGAAAAGAGGCGGATAGAGAAAAGTCAAATGCAGAAAGAAAATCAGAGAGGGCTTCACAAAGGGAAAGGGTGACAAGTGAGTGAAAGGGGGACGGGACAACAACAACAAAAAAACACATTCTGACCTGTTCCAAATACAGCTAGTACTAAGTCAGTGCCATTGACTAGTTCTTGAACAGCTTCTCGACTGAAGTTAGTGCACTTCGTTTCCCCTTCACAAACTTGTTTGTAGCGGAGAGACGGAAAAATTTCCTTTAACCCTTCCAGTGGGGTCTTAGCAAATACTCGGCTCTGCATGGGAGGCAAGTTGCCAAACATCTGGTCATAGTTGTCAGCCATGGGTCCAATTATCTGGTGGAATTGTATGAGACTACTAAGTTCTTGATTCACTTATTTTTTTAATGCTACAGTACAATGAACATCCAACATTCTACATAGATTAAAACGGAAATTTTCTTCCTCTTTGTCTAAATAATTTATCTTTGCATTTAATGAACTTAAGATAACTACCCTAAGATTCAACGAACCAAAGGTGTCAGCAAGCTCACAAAGTTGTTATTTACTCAGATATTGTTGAATTAAACCACAAAATATTGACATAGTAGTCATCCCACAAGCCACAACTCAACAGACATCATGTAATATAAGTGCACAGTGAACGGGTTGGGCCAAACAGGTAGACATGACAAGCAACAAGGAGACAGGGAAGAGCGGCAGCCAATGATCGTCTGGCGAGCATGATAGGAGATCAAGGAGAGGAACCCATCAGAACTTTTAAGTGTGGAATGTGTGTTTGTATGGTTGGGAAAGGGGAGGCACAGGGAAAGTTTTAGATAGAGGTGTGGGGTTATGATAAGGACGACACAATCTAGGTGTACATGTAGGTGGAGCAACTGTATTGGCAACCTGTGCCAACCATGACTTCAACAATCCTTGGATCCAACCAACTGTTGAAAATAGATGAGCCAGTTTGTTGAGTTCGATGTGTGCTATACGTACTCAGGTTAATTTGTTCCATAGAAAAATATCAGGGATGCCACCTGGTCCTTTAAAAATTTACGGAACTTAGGTAGTGGGGAAAAGGAGGGGGCGCCCCCTGGGATAGAAAATTTTCAAGATTTGCGTTCATCTAGAAAGGCTCTGAGAAGGTCCCTGAGGTGATAAATGGTTACATTTATTAAAGGAAACAGTTGTAATAGATCAACTATTACTCGCAAACAGGCATGAAACTGCTGGTAAACAAAATGTACGATGGATTTTTTTCTCTACAGGGTTTCATTTAGACCTATAGATTGTGCATGTTTTTGGAAATTATGTATCAAAATTTACCTCAACGACGTTTATTCTACATCTGATCTAGTTTCATATTGATCAGAATTTTGGTAAAATTCCAAATGTGCAGTGTGCATCCATTTCATGAAGGAAAAAATGGAGTTGTTGCTCTTTTACAAAACGTTGGAGCAAAACACGTGAATATCAGACCAAATCGTTATTATCAGAAATCTAGATATAGATCAAGAATAAATGAATTTAGAATTAAATTGTATTACAAGCAGAACATGCCGATCGCCCGATACAATGTAGCTATCACAAAATATACATCTCGCCTTAGCTAGTTCAAGATCTGGATTAATTTTTGAAAAATAAATGCTAGCAGACTACAGCACATGATTATTCGCCAAGTTAATTATAAATAAGCTTAGAACAGTTTGGCCAAGGTTCCATCGTTAAAATATAAAAAAAAAAATCTGAGTCAGATCAAGCCCTCCAGTAAGAATCAATTTGTCAGAAAAGACGACGAGGACTGGATAAAGATGGACAGATCTGTGTTGTTCTAAAGAATAAACAATGTCAATTAGATAAACTAGAGCAGACCTGCCAACCTAAATTTTGTCTTGGAGTAATATCAGCTGCCACAGAGAGTATTTTTTGGAACTTGGTAGTAATAAAATGCCGGAAATATACACACGCGGTGTGAGACTCCTTGACTAACTTAAAAGTTGAAACCTAAAAAGAAATTGTATAGGTTTGTCTCCTTACGAAATATCACTGCTTTTTACAAAGATATAAAGGAAGAAGATTAAATGTGTTATCTTGATGGTTATAACTAGAGATGATCACATGTCTCCAAATCCAAAGAGGTTTGGAGGACTGTAGATAGTAAATTTAGTAAAAGTAATTAAATAAAGGGCCACTAGTATTATTGGATTTAATTAATACCATCGGGGTACGTGTATATGAACGGAAACTTCCTTTTTACAAACCCTGTTACAGTGGTATCTGTCATTGAGAGCCAAAATTAAAATTAAATACAGTTACCTATTATTTAGTGAGTCTTATCAATACAAGAGAAAACACTGATTTGTTATAATTATGAACTCTTTAGTTATGGATTTATACATCACTGACCAAGCTTGAATCTAGATAACTATGATATCACAGATAATATTCCATTAGGCAAATGATCAATCATTGAATGCCTGTCAGTGCTACATGACATATGCCTTGAGAATGTCTTAAAAGTTAATTCCTTATTAGATTCTAAAGAAGAATCAAAGTTTTAAGTATATACATGTAAGCGTACTTGAATTATGTGAATGATATAATAGCCTACTTAGGCTTCATTTCGGTTCAAACGATCAACATTAGAACCTCCTCCTCCCTAGGTCTTGCTACTAGCTTTAAAAATCACTACACTGTATTTTCCGTTTCGTTTTCATCGTGATTTTGACTGGTGCACGAATATCGTACCGATTCCAAGATAATAAAATGACCGCGAGGTTTATAAAGGAAGCCAATTTTATCTATTTGAAAAATTGAAGGAATCATTGGAATATTTGTGATGTGAGAAAAGAATCACTCCTCAAAAGTATAATACAACTTTCTCAACCAGGTATCCCAGTTGCATGGAAAGCTTGGGTTTAATAGGGAAAGGTTTAGATATATCTTCCAGCAACTAGGCTATATTAAACGCGGACAGGGACGTGTGAAGTCCAAACTGCCATGTGTCTCCAAGCAATGTATACACAAGAAAGGCAACCTTTGATGCAGATTATTGCGAGCAGAAAAGGGCCACACTCTAAAATCTGAGGCGGGGTCACTCCTTTCAAGGTACCTTATCGCTTGCATGTGAGCACAGCATTGCACATCCCTATGCACTGATCACAAGCACCAGTGACATAGAGTCGGGTCATAGACCACAGGAACGTGAAGCACCGTGACTGCTTGTTCTAATTTTTTTTTAATTTTCAAAGTAAAATTATATAATGCTATAACTCGTTCACCAATACCTTCACAGTAGAAAGATATACTACCAGTGATATACCCCTATAGGTATTCATTTTTATTTATTTCTATAAATATTTGAGATGATATTACCCGCATTGACTAAACCTAATATTATATTTTTACCACCATCTCCCCTCCCCCCAAATAAGACCATGTTATTTGAAAAACATAAACATCAAAGACCAGATCAATACATATTAAATTATTATAATCGTCTAGGATGAAATCCATAAATAAAAACCATCCATCTGGATTTCTTTCTGTTTTTTTTTTTACATATTGTCTACAGACCACATCTACAGCAACAAAGACACAGATTACTGGAGTAGGGTGCTCAAGACTGAGTGTAGATTATTTTATAACCTTGTAAAAGGAGACCAAAATTGTGCCAAGAGCCATATAAATGTAATGTTTAAATCTAGCTAAAGCTAGAAATCTATTGATTCTATACTTTGGTAGTCTACGCAGAAGGTAGGATCTTAGGTAATTTAGTCTCAGATCACTATGAAAGAATTCATTGCATAGTTATTTAGACCTTAAAAGGTAGATATAATCTAAAATAATTATGTATATAGAGCTATGTGATTTAAGTAGTTTTTCGTAGTCAATCTAGATTCTAGGTTTAGATCTAATCTAATTCTGCAGTGTACATCTATGTCCCAAACAAATTTGCTTTTTGTTGTGATCTAGTGTCTATTTGAGAGAGGTTGATGATTTAAGTTAAGTACCGGTTATTCAGTGTTATTGACAAAAAAGAGCCTGAATTTTTTCTTGGAGAAGAAAAAAGCAAGTTGCGAAAAAAAAAAGTCTCCTTCCCAACAATCGGAATGTCGGAAAAAGGCGAATTTGAGGGAACAAATCGGGAGTGATTCCCATTAAACCAGAATGAATGGCAAGTCTGTGGCTATCGGTAAGGACACAGCCGGAAGTTGCGTTTATTATAATAGTAAGAATAAAGTAACGAGCCGAACGTTCACCAAGACGGGGTCTGTGAGCGGGAATGTTAGCGACCACAAACGGGAGATCTGAAAGGCTTGCCCGAGACTTAAAAACGAAAAAAATCTGACCAAAAAAAGCTTGAATCCCGGCTAAAGCTGGAAAAGTGGCATCCCTGTCAGATAGAACAATTTCCGGAGGATCCGGACCCAAATTATATTTCTGAAATTCCGGGAATCTCCGAAAAGTGGCATCCCTGAAAATATAAAATTCCTCCCCTAAGCTTGTTACTGATAGTTGTAGTTTGATGAGAAATCATTTAAGATTAAAATTCTGTCCAATATTTTAAATTACTTTAGCAAATGGAAAAGTTGAATTTTTAAAAGGGAAAGGCTCATTTAAAAAAATGTTTTTTTGAAGAGGCAAAAATTGAAAAAAAAAAAATTAAAACAACTGAATGATGCAGAATATAATTATCTAAATATAAGATTCAATAAAATTAAGAAGACGCACAACCACTTACTGAAACTGTTTTATAATTGGATGGTTTCAGTGGTAGAAAGTTATTGCTGTTTTTAAGCAAGACAAATGACTTTTTGGCCACTTCTAAAGCCATGGCTTGGTGAGCAGGCGTGACAACATCATTGTTGCTCAATCTGGAGAATGGATTCGCTCCAGGTGGATCAAACTGTCCCAGGCGCATTCGGGTGTAGAAAAGTGGTTTTACCCGTTCCCGAACTACAGCCTCACTTAATTTACCCTGTTCAATTGCTTGAACTTCGGAAGAAACAAAATACAAAAATGGATTAGACTTTTCTCTACTCTAGCCTCTTCAAAAGTTCAATCAATATGTGACACATTAAAAGGCAGGACAGGATATATACTTTTATATTTAAACATTTCAATCGGTGACTTATCTGTGACTTTCTGTAGAAATTATTCTCTCTTGAAAAAAAAGTTAATTTTAAATAAAAGAGCCTCATTTCAAGTCAGTTATAGTCTGATCTGATACAATCTTTTTTTTAGAAATAGTTAGAAGTTCATAGTAGTTAATGCAATATTACCAATGGACAAGAATACAGGCTGTGGCATATCGGCACTCAGCTCCAGATTCACACCAGCTGTAACTGCTGCAGCAGCCACATCTTCAAAGCTTTGCAGATACTTATGTGTCGAGATGACAAACTCTAGAGCTTGCTCATCACTCACAACATATCCTTGAAACTTCCAATCCTTGCGAAGTATGTCCGTCATCAACCTCTTGTTGACACATGCTGGGATGCCATTCACACTAATTCAACAAACATTGAATAATAAAAAAGATATTATGTTCATCATGTTTTAAAGCTCTATGTAAACAAAAACCATAAATCTTACTTCAGTTTCAATGAAAAAGTATTTCTACACAGGAAAAGGATTCAATTACACTAAACGGATAAAGTCAATAAATATATGGGGAAACCATCATAAAACAATGCTTTTATTTATGCGTTACACTGCGCAATGCAAGGGAGCAATGGTTCAGAGATTAAAAAAAAAAAAACAACAACTAAAGTAAGCCCCACAGATGATATGAGCAATACATTGGTCTCTGCCTAAGTATCTGTCCCTTAGGTGACCAAAAAAGGAGTATTAGATCCCACAAACTTTGGCAGGGATACCACTGAACACCAAAAAATATTAAGGCCCTGTTCCCTTGATTACATTTTGAAAAAGAATAGCAGAGGTTAATATTTAGGATGGCCTCTTTTGTATGTAAAGCAAAGAGGGAAAATTGTTTGCCAGAAATAGTGCGTTCTTGGGCAGCAGGTTTGTAGACTGAGTGAGTGAGTTTGTTTGTTTTCAAGGCACGACAGCACGGTAAAGGTTATATTGCGCACATGATGTCCTAAGACAGTTAATACATTATATTAGTAGTAACAATGACTCTGAATAGTGAAAGCATAAAATTGTGTGTAAAAAGGTTGGTTAAAAGTAAACCGTATGTACAATAGTTAAAAAGATCCATGTGCAGGATTATCACAGTTCACAATTCACATCAATATCCTTCAGGTACCTCAGTAGGCGCTGAGGGCTAACATAAGTAAATATGCTCTCTAATGGCTTGGAAGCCAGGTACAGATTTCTTTCCCGATAACAAAGCCAACAGTCAACCAGAAGGCGACTTATGGATAATTGACAGTTGCAGGTTTGACACTGTGGAGGCTCTTCACCTCTCAATAGGAAGGCGTGAGTAAGATGAAAATGTCCCAGTCAGACTCGATCGCGTACCACCTGGTCTCGTCTTCTAGTTTGAAATATTCCTACCCAGTGACCTAAATATGTTGGAACACAGTGTAGTTTAAGCAATTTGACTTGTCACTCTCTCAGCAATAAAATAATTCATGCAGAATGGCAGATACCTGTTATAGCTACACATGATACTAAAAGTCTCTGCCTGCACACATCTTTTGAAGCCTGGCAAGTATGTCATGTAGAGGTCATAGTCTGAAACCTGAAATGAAAAAGAACTGTGAGAACATGCTCAGTAATTACCTGTATATATTTTTGAATGCACAATTTTCTGAACAAATTTTGTTTAGATGCATCAATTATTTATAGAGTTCTGGAACTTAAAACAGAAAATAATTCGTAATCACTATTGAATGAGGAATAATTCTAATTCTTCTATTGAATTCTAAACTACATGTAGACAGACCCAACAACCTGAATTTTGTTCCAGAGTAAGATCAGCTGCCACTTAAAATAATTTTGGGAATTTCGTTGTAATAACATGCCGGAAACATGCACATACTCCTTGACTAACTTAAAACATAAAAAGAAATTAAATATGTAGTCCCCTTGACAAAATGCCACTGCTATTTACAAAGATATAAAAGGGAAAATATTGAAATGTATTATCTTGATGGTTAGAACTAGAGATAATCACATGTCTCCAAGTCCAAAGAGTTTAGGAGAAGTGCAGATAATAGAGCAGTAAATAAAGCTCAGTAAATAAAGTGCCACTGGGGGTAAATTGCAAATTAATTAAGATTCACGGGTGCACAAATTGTGAAACAGATTTAAAACATAGAAAGATTTAATGCAGCAAAAAAACATCTTGGATTTAGTCAGCACCATGGAGGCACGGTTCAACGTTGTGTAAGCTGAAAGGACAGTTTCTTTTTACAAACCCTGTTATAATGGTATCTGTCATTGAAAGCCAAAGATAAACACAGTTTGTTATAGAGAGCGTAATAAATCTAAGGATTAACACTGCTTTGTAAATTGAACCATACATTAATAGATTTATGCCTCAGTGAACGAGCTTTACTCTAGAGTAGAAAATCTTGATCTAGATAATTGTAATATAAGATGATCTTCTATTAGAATAAGTGTTAATCATTGAATGCCTGTCAATGCCACATGACAAAGTCTTGAACGGTAATTCTTCATTAGATTCTAAAAAGAAACATAGCTTTAAGAATATCATGTGAACGATATAATACTTGGGCTCTATTTTGGTTCAAACGATCCACAATATAACCCCCTGCTTCTTCCCTATTTCTTGTTACTAGTAATAACAATCCCTACACTGTACTTTTGGTTTTATTTTCATTGTGGTATGAGATTTGACTGGTTCATTGAACATTCTACTGATTCCAAGAAAATAAAATGGTCATGAGGTTTATAAACGAACCAATATAATTTAGTTAAGATATATTGGAGAAATAATATGAGGGTGAGGAAAAAATTACTCCTCAAAAGTATAATACAATTTTCTCGGCCATGTATCCCTGTTGCATGAAAAGCTTTGCTTTAATAGGAAAGGTCTAGATCTATCCGCCAGCAAATAGGCTATAGCAATTACATGTGGTATATTATATGCGGACTGGAGCGTATGAAGTCCAACCAGCCATGTGTCATCCAGCGATGGATAAACAAGGTAACCTTTGATGCAGATAGGTGGCTTCAGCATCCCTACCTCAGATTATTGCGAGCATAAAAGGGCCACACTCTAAAATCTAAGGCAGGATCACTCCTTTCGAAGGAATGAAGCACCGTGATTGATTGTTCAGGGAATAACTATAAAAAAAGTAAAATTATATCATATTCTAGCACAGCTAAAATTCGTTTACCTTCAAAGTAGAAAGGTATTCTACCAGTGCTTAACTCTTCCTAGGAGAGAGAGAGAGAGAGAGAGAGAGAGAGAGAGAGAGAGAGAGAGAGAGAGAGAGAGAGAGAGAGAGAGAGAGAGAGAGAGAGAGAGAGAGAGAGAGAGAGAGAGGGAGAGAGAGAGGAGAGAGAGAGAGAGGAGAGAGAGAGAGAGAGAGAGAGAGAGAGAGAGAAAAGAAGGCAAAGAAGAAGGAGGAGGAGGAGGAGGAGGAGAATGGTTGGTTGGTTGGTTGGTTGGTTTAACGTCCAACAGCAGCACTATATAGGCTATATTGTGGACGGATCCCAAGACGGTCGTCTGACAATTTTATGTGCTGCCACACACGAGACAGGGCGGGGATACCATGACTCCTGTCTCAGCCGGTCACATTATACTGACACCGACCCAACCAGTAGGGAACGCAACAGCCAGGATTCGAACTCGGGACCTTTTGCGTCGGAAGCCGATGTTCTACCCCTGGACCACCGCGCCCCCCTGGGAGGAGGAGGAGGAGGAGGAGAAGAACAACAACAACAACAACAAGAACAAGAAGAAGTGGCTTTTGATCATAACCATCAATAAATCTGTGAAATAATATATTTTCGTGTCTAAAAGCACCTTGGCATCAAAACTGAGTCTTGATACAGGGATGTTTTCAGGTCCACTGTAGGCATCTAAGTGAAGGCAGCCACCTGTCACTCTCACATAACGCTGGTTATCACCTTAAAGGTGGGATATATATGGGGAAAAGGAGAAATGTTTTCAAGAGAAGCATTAACAAGTTTTTCAACCAAAAAATCAGCATTTGAACACCCCCCACCCCCTTTCTCTTGTAGTAGGTATTTAACAAGTCCAAGAGAACTGAACTGAATTAAATAACTAAATTTCATTCATAAAAGAAGCCATTTGGTCCACACATCATAGAAACAAGCATTATAATAAATGGTTCATCCAGTCGAAGCTGAAAAAAAAATAGACTGGATAGGTTTGAAAAAGAAATGGTCAGGCTTAAAATAAACTTAAAGATTGTAATGTTTACCATGTAGACCATCCAAGAAAGTTGCCGCCAACTCCCCACTCATGAAGGGATCTTCTCCATATGTCTCCTTTGAAAAAAAGACATAAAAAAAGGTTGACCGTGCAATAGTTCTTGATGTATGAAAATTTTAAGCAACACAGTTGAAATTAATCCATTAAGGGGATAGATAATGAAAGATGTACTTGATTTATACTTTTTACCTTGAATTATTAACAAGATCTCTATCTTTTTTTTTTAATTAACATTTTTTTTTTTTAAAGTTACATGCATTCTTTCATGGTTGTGAACAAATACATTTAAAAAAAAAATTCAAAACATGTTTAAATATGGTGCATTATAATTATGAAGATAATAATTTTCATGCAAATGTTTTAATTACTTGAAGAGAAAAAAGGTGACTTAAATATTTGGACTGTGAAACACATAAAATATCAAGTCTGCATGGATATGGATCTTATGATATCTTCATATCATTTACCTTTCAAAGTGAATCACATGATACAAACCCCTCTAGAATTTCAAGTCCAACAAAGCTATTTTGTTATTAAAAAATAAAATAAAATAAAAGTCTTTGTAAAGTGACTTGCCATAGAGCAGAGGTTATTTTGAAATTAACTGATTCTATAGTACTAAGACATTATTTATATTCTTCTTATAGTATACATTACAAAATACTCGTAGATTGCTACTTAAATGAATGACATTAACCTGAATTCTTCCCCAACGAGGATCCCGAACAACATTGATGACAGGACTGAAACATGACGCTCCAGTATGGGTGGCATAAACTCCTCTTCGAACAAAATCATTGTGCTTCCCTCGAGTCTCCACAGATGCCACTGTGGCAACATCAAACAAAACCTGATGACTGAATCAGGAGAAATGAGACTACATATATGAAGTCAGTTTGCACAAAAGATTTACAGTAATTCTTAAAATAATACCACTTTTTATCTTTAAAGCCTACTTACAATTCAAAATCAAGGATTACATCACTGTATTTTTAATTTAAAACAAAGAACAAACTGATACATGCTTAGTTCATGAAATAGTTGGTTGGTCAGTAATCAAGTCAAGGGTTTAATAAACCAGGATGAAAACAAATAGAGGAGGATCTATGAATGACTTTTATTTATAAAAAAAAACTTCGAATTTAAAATAATAAAAGGTCCTCATTAAATTTTTGCCCCAATGGAGGGTAATAACTGCATAACTATTTGCACAGCCAATATGCCGCCCCAATCATAAAGAGCAGAAAAAGACTTTTTCACATTTTACTATTTTAGAGAATTTCTAAATCACTATATAGAATGCATCCATACGTACACAAATTGTGAAAATAAGTCCAAAGAAAGTAAGATAGGTATTTGGAGTTGAGTTCGATTTAAGCATTATAAAGGCTATATTGTGAACGGCAGGTACAGTATTTGGAATCGTGCCTGTTATGAGAATACTAACAAATAAGCATCACAAAAAAAACCCACACTTTCTGTTGGTCACAATATGATGTAGACCTACAGTAAAACTCGGTAATAACGAGATTTTTCCTTAACTTTCCTTATAGCAAGGGTTTTCGTCGTTAACAAAATAAGTGTGTTTCATTAAAAGAGTAAAAGTGTGCCCTCATCACTTTACCACAGTTTTTCATGTATCAGAATGTCAGTGTTTGACCGAGACACAGACTCGATCTAGATCAAGATAACTTTTACACATGTTATGTGCTTTCTTCTTGTTTCTGATTGTTTTACTTTTTACTAGACTAGCAAGTTACATCCACTTTATTAACTAAAGTTAATTGAGTCTCGTGAAAAGGGTGAGGCAAGGCCTAGGGGATAAAACTCAACAGCATTACTCAATTATATAGACCTAGATAGCGATCATAGAACAGTGCAAGGGATGGACTCTGCTGTGCCACTGTTTAGCATTGTTTCAGACAGCTTTGTTTACTGTGGTAATAAAACAAGAGTTAGGTGCATGTAGGGGAGTGTGGGATTGTTACTTAAGATGAAGAGAGATAGACACTGGTGAATATCGCAAGTAAGCAGGTTTGAATTGCCAGAACAAGAAGATGTCTTCGACACTTTTCTTTTTTTACATCTCATTTTATTTGGGAATGGGTTTAGACTAGATCTATTCTCGAATTCTCCTTGTTGGCAGAGTTAACTCATTTAGGCTCTCGTTATTTCCAAAATAAATTATAGCTCGCAAATAGCGAGAAAAACAGGGATTTTTAAACCTCTTGTTATTCCAACAGCTCTCATTATGCAAAATGTCATTGAAAATGGGGCATTCTGTATGAGTTTTGCATCAGCTAAATTGGACTTAGAAAGATGTTACATTGTTGATAAATACATTGATAGGAAATAAACAGCAAATATCCTATCTTAGTTAAAGTCTTACTACATATACTATGCACATTTATAACCTGCGGTTTCTGACTCAAACAATCACCACCTCATGCATTGAGTAGTCTTCTTAGAAAGCATAAAGAAATCCAATTTAGAATACAAAAGACTATAAATGCATACTTTCCTACTTTACTAGTTAAATTAATTATCATGGTTGATTCAGCAGCAAAATAGGGAGAACACTATTGAGTAACGAGTTTGGAAATAGTTACAAAACCAATTCATGTCAGTAAAATGAGGGCAAACATTTTTAAGTTGTTTAACACCCTTTATGTCTCTGTGGAAGTTTTAAGACTGTTGTGAAGACGACTTCATTTTACTTATCCTAATTTAACTCCTAACATATGCCCCATCCCTTTTACTACCTGAAAGAGGCTGCAAGTCCAATGGATTGCGGGAATGCTGTAGCATTTTCTTTAGCTCCTTGGTCACCACGGTGGCAATTTGAATTCCACACATATGGACCAATACCTTAAAATAAGAGCAAAAATCAAAAAGGTTTTTTTAATCACTATAAATAAAGCTATATCTTTTTTTTTCTTAATTGCTTAACAGTGATTTTTTTTAAATAGATTTTGATAACAAAGACAATGTGATTAACTTATTGTTAATAATCATTAAAATCATGGCACACAAAATTATGATTATCCTGAAGCTTATAAATAAAAGAACTGAATTTTTTTAACACCAGTAAGAGTGTTTCAATAAATTGACAGACTGGATACAGAACACACTTAGGCATTAACGAAAAAGGAAACTAGGAAACTGTTACTGTTTTTAAAACAATAAACCTCTGATTTATATAGATACCAAATCCAAAAATAAAACTAATAATCATAATGATGTTAAAAGGAAAAAATATTCAGTGTGATTGATCACCTAGCCTCGATATTGGTGGTGCTGGGGTGCTGTAAGGACCAGCTCCTCCTCGTGCCATCTGCAACTGTATCTCTTCAAGAGAAAGTCGAGCAACCAAGTCCTTGACCCTTTCCTCCCAAGATAGGCTAACATTCCAGAAAGGGTACTGACCCATGGGTCCACAAGTTTTGATGAATTCATTGTGAGATAGACTCTCAGTCTCATGATCAAAAAATCCAAATTTAGAATCACTTTTATCTTTCATCAATGGGAAAACTCTTTGCTTGTAGTATAGAGGATCAGAGCCATCTAATGCAGCTATCAAACATAGGCAGAGTATAAGCACCTTATAATTTGTTTCTATGTAACTCATTTTGTTCAGACAATTTGTTGCTCTTTACGTAATCACTCTCTTGAAAAAAGTCTTCAAAGAGGGAAGATAGGGCCCTTTCAGCTGAATCCCTAGGGAGGAGATGATAAATTAAATGTAAAACTGTGGGTGGATGATAATATTATTCAAACTAACACGAAAAGTATTAAAATTTATATATAATTATTTTGTCATTGCTGTAATTCACAAACCAGCTACATGCAGAATGCTAAATTTTATAGTAGAAGGAAAAAAACTGTTTGTATCACAAACTTTGCTGGATTTTAAACAGCTTAAGAAATCTGCTGAAGTCGTTATTTTAGTTTATTCTAGGGTGCATGTAGTCAGTTCGTGAATAACAGAGTGCAGGTGGTCAGCTTTTGGCATGTACATTTTGTGCCACTATTTAGCCAGTCTAGTAGCCGCTCTGTCTTGATGTCAAAGTTTGACATTGCTTGTTTGTGTGCAAAATTCATGTTTATCTTTAGGTTATGTTAAGTGAAAAAAAAAAAGAATTGTTTGATGTAAAAAAAATTGTATTTACTTTAATGCCTTTGGAGTATATTTCTGTGTAATTTTGTTGAAATTTAAAGGCACTACGTTTCACAATACAACATGATATTGGCATTTTGTGAGACGCTTGATATTGCACCTTCCCATGCCAAGGTAACTTTAGCAGACATTGATTCTATTAATTAAAAATTATTTCTCTTTTTATGATCACCAGTTAAAAATTAAAAAAAACAATTAAAATGGTTGGGGATTCTTATGGTAGTTTAATTATTATGATTCTTTCGTTATTTCTTATTATATGTGCTTTTTTGTTTTTGTTCATGTTATAAGAAACATGATGGAAACAGGTGTGAGTGGCAAAAGTAAAATATTTAAAAAAAAACATTAATATTTCTAGTGTTTTGCTAAAAATGATTTAATAGATCTATTAAAAATATTATTTTAGTACATGTACTTGTTCATCAAACAATCTGTCCACCACAGGCTAATGGGAGTCTGGACACAATCTCTCAAGTAATTAATCAATGAATGTTAATATTGACACCAAACAAACACACTCACTCCCTCCCTAACATTTAAGTTACAAAGAACAGTGAATACCACTTTATTAATGTCACTGTAAAGTAGATGCTTATAGATTAGCATTTCAGTTCTATTGAGACTGAAGCTGCTTATTTTTTTCCTTTTCCATTTTACATCAGCTTGAATACAGCAGCTGTGCGTCCTTCAAATTCAGTCAAATTTGTTTTAGCTCCTGCCCGTACACGACAACTCACGAAGCTCATTTCTGTTAATGAGCTATAAGAATTGTTTACTGCATATAGGCTATGTTATTGTTAAAGCATTCTTTCGACGTCTTAAACAAAACATGTATGGAAATTTATCTTCTAAAAAACAATTTTGAAAAAAGCTGTCTGTTTTACTTCCTAGTTTTGTAGAAGAGCCTTTGTCCATATAGAGTTTTTGGGAATATAGCTGCAAGCATCTTTGTTAGAGTGTAACTTCAAGATCTATGGTTAATTTTCTAGTTTGCTCTAACAAACATTTACTCTTTTCTCTGTCACCAGTTTTGACATCCTATACAGCTTATTTGCTATCTTGGTGGATGAAACTGATTTGTTGGCCTATGAAATATAAAATAAAAATAACACTGGTCTATGACAGGACAAAATAAAGCCAGGTCAAGTATTCTATCTAGTATATATAAAAATTATAATAAAGAGTACTATTTATTTTATCAGTTATCACAGCTCCCTTTTCTTCTACAGCAACCCAAACTGAGTTTGCTTTATAATTTAATGCCTCTGTAAGCTTTCCTCGGCCTAAATAAACATCAAATCACTTGTAAATGATGAATACAATAATTCCTTTATAGACGTTTGATATGATCATAAGAAGTTTGCATGGTATGATGGCTGGATTCAAAACAGCGCCATGGTCAGCCGCGTCCTTGGAGTTGTCCAGCGTGAGCAAAAATGTTTTCTAGGTTTGTCTTAAATGATAATTTAACCTACTGATGAGACTATTATCTAGATTAAAATCAAATCTAAAGTATGGCTTTAACATCGACCAGCTGATAGGTTTTAACCACAGAGGTCTATTAATAGCACTAGACATCTGTGTTTTCAACGAAGTTCAGGAGAACCATAGACATATAACTACCCCTAGACCGCTTACAAAGAAATGGCGGCCCGCTTCCGGGCATATCAGCGCGCTAGCTTGCGGTGTCTGTGGGTTGTAGAGGGTGGGCAGTCAGCAACTGGGGGCAGGAACTACCATTTACGAACCCAGGGAAATAGATAAATAATAGGAAAATGTTGACACCGGTGCTCTCTGGAGGGTTTTATTTACTTTTAAATGGCAATTTTTATAAGTATTTTAGCATTATTATTATTATTATTGTTATTATTATTATTATTATTATTATTATTATTATTG